>PVJN01003018.1:82615-108260 GCA_004026805.1 Lasiurus borealis | reverse complement strand
CAGAGGCAGTAAAGCCTCAAACAGACTGAAATTATAGCAGGAAGATTAAAGTTAGGTGGGGTAGATGGGAGATCAATCAAGGGACTTGTATGCATGCATATAAGCATAACCAATGAACACAGACACTGGGGGGGTTGGGGTATGCCTGGGAGGGAGGGGGGGCATGGGGAAACATGTATAAAAAATTAATTTAAAAAAATGAAAAAAAATTCAACTGGAATAATAATAATAATAATAATAATAATAATAATAATAATAATAAAAAGACCCAGAATAGCTGCAGCAATCCTCAGAAAGAAGAACAAAGTAAGTGGGATCTCAATAACAGATTTCAAGCTGTATTACAAAGCCACTGTTCTCAAAACAGCCTTGTACTGGTACACGAACAGACATATAGATCAATAGAATAAAATAGAGAACCCAGAAATCAACCCAAGCCATTATGCCCAATTAATATTAGACAAAGGAGGCATGAAATACAATGGAGTCAAGACAGTCTTTTCAACAAATGGTGTTGGGAAAATTTGACAGATACATGCAAAAAAAAAAAATGAAACTAGACCACCAACTTACACCATACACAAAAATAAACTCCAAATGGATATAGGTCTTATAAGACAGGAAACCATAAAAATACTAGAGGATTCCACAGGCAGCGAAATCTCAGACATATGCCAAAGGAACTTCTTCACCGATACTGTTCCTAGGGCAATAGAAACTAAAGAGAAAATAAACAAATGGGACTACATCAAAATAAAAAGCTTTTCCACAGCAAAAGAAACTATCAACAAAACACCAGCATAATGAGAACATATTTCACAGCACAGTGAGAACATATTTCACAGCATGGGAGAACATATTTGCCAATGTCATCATTTATAAAGGGTTTAATCTCCAACATTTACAGGGAACTCGTACAACTTAACAAAAGGAAGATAAACAATCCAATCAGAAAATAGGCAAAGGATCTTAAATAGACACTTTTCGAAGGAGGACAGAAGGAAGGTCAAGAGACATATGAAAACATGCCCAAAGTCACTAATTATCTGAGAGATGCAAATCAAAACAGCAATGCGGTATCATCTCACACCTGTCAGATTGGCTATCATCAACAAATCAACAAATGACAAGTGTTGGAGAAGATGTGGAGAAAAGGGAACTCTTTTGCACTGCTGGTGGGAATGCAGACTGGTGCAGCCACTGTGAAGAACAGTATGGAGTTTCCTCAGAAAACTAAAAATGGAGCTCCCATTTGACCCAGCAATCCCACTTCTAGGAATATATCCCAAGAAATTAGAAACACCAATCAGAAAAGATATATGCACCCCTATGTTCATAGCAGCATAATTTACCACAGCTAAGATTTGGAAGCAGCCTAAGTGCCCATCAGCAGATGAGTAGATTAAAAAGCTATGGTACATCTACATAATGGAATACTATGCCGCTATAAAAAAGAAGGAACCTTTATCATTTGCAACAGCATGGATGGAACTGGAGAGCATTATGCTAAGTGAAATAAGCCAGTCAAAGAAAGATAAATACAACATGATCTCACTCATTTGTGGAATACAATGAACAACATAAACTGATGAACAGGGACAGATCCAGAGACAGAGAAGCATCGATCAGACTGCCAAACCTCAGAGGGAAGATAGGGGAGAGTCAGGGATAGGAGGAGGGATCAACCAAAGGACTTGTATGCATGAATATAAGCCTAACCAATGGACACAACAACACGGGGATGATGGCATGAATGGTGGGGAGGGTTGGGGGTTAATGGAGGGATGAGGACACATATGTAATACCTTAATCAATAAATAAATTTTAAAAAGTAATAAAATCAAATAATAAAAACCTGTGGTACATCTATACAATGGAACACTATGCTGCTGTAAAAAGGAAGGAACTCCTATCATTTGCAACAGCATGGATAGTCTTCAAGAGCATGATGCTAAGTGAAATAAGTCAGTCAGAGAAAGATAATTATCACATGATCTCACTCATTTGTGGAATATAATGAACAACATAAACTGGTGAATAATAACAAATCATGAGACAGAGAAGCATAGATCAGATGCTCAAACCTCAGAGGGAAGGTAGGAGGAGAGGGCATAAGGGGGAAAGATCAACCAAAGGACTTGTATGCATGAATATAAGCCTAACCAATGTAGCAGGGGGATGAAAGCATGAGTGAGGGAAGGAAGAATTGGGGCATAAGAACTCATATGTAATACCTTCATCAATAAAGGAAGAAAAATAAATAAAATAAAATGTATGAGTACCTTTGGAACTAACCAGTGGGCAGAGGGTAGAGGAATTTTTAGAAACAGGCTAGAGAAAGCCTGGATTGTCGTGATTAGACTGTTAGAAATCTGGACTTAGAGGACACTGAGAGTGACGGCTCAGAAGGGAATGAGGTATGTGTCACTGGAAGGTAAGGAAGGGAAATTCTTGGTAAGTAGTAGTGGAAAGCTTAGCACAATTGTTTCCTGAAGCTATGTGGTTATAGAGCTAAGGAGATTTCCGAGCGAAGTGCAGAAGTTGCTGTCTGATGGGGAGATTTCTTTGGGCTGCCAGTGGTGAGATACATTGAAGAAAAAAATCTTAAAAAGAAACCAGAACCAGATGATTTTGAAAATTCTTAGCCTTCCCAGATGGCAAAAGATTCTGAAAGAAATAGCTATAGAAAGCTATCAATACAAAAAGGCTACGTGTGTGCCTAAACAATCTTTTACTTAAAACTTCAGAAAGATGAAAATGTTATTCACTCCCACAAAGGTCTCTTTCATGAAATCAAGGATGTGATCCTTTCAGGAAATTTAAGGACTTGCCCTGATCACCTAAGTAGGTGTCAGAGACAGACTTGGGATGATATTGAAAAGATTTGTGGATGTGGCTTTTGTCTAACCGGTTATAATCCCAGAAAATCCACAAAGTTCATTAGAAAATTGTTTTATCAGAAACATAGCCATCTTGAACTGCCAGTGACAGAGAAAAGACAAGAAAAAAAGAGGGACAGTGGACCCCTAAAATTCTACTATCAGGAAGCAGACAATTTAATGCTACTTTTCATGAAAAAGCGAGGATGAGTTGAAGGGTGAGGCCAAGAACACAGAGGACAGAGCCAGCGAGATTTATTCTTCGGTCCAAAAATCTAGTCAAAAACTCTTTTTCCCAGCTGGATTTCAGAACTACCATAGAACAGTGAGCTCCTTTCTACCATCCTTTCCCACAGACCTTAATGTCTCCAGCAGTTGTTCTCTGCCTGTCCCACCATTGTATGTGGGGGACATAATTTGTTCCAGGAACTATACTCACTGATTATACACAGGAGCCTCATTCAAACTGACTGTAGATAATACAGATGGTGAAAATTTGGTTTGTTACCTGATGAAATGATGTCTAAGATCAGCAGGTGAGGTTTTGGGTTTTGAGCTGACATTATAATGAGACCCAGCTAACCCTTGCTCAGACTACTGACCTCTAGCAGCTGTGAGTTGTGTAGTTTAAACCCATAAAGTTGGGTATTCTTTGCACATAAAAACTAAGACAAATGCAGACTAAGAGTTTGTTGTGGCTTGATGGTTGCATTTCTGCAGGGAAGTTGTCTTAGTCGGTATATGTGAAATTTTGTGGTCTATTTTCTGAAAAGTTTTCTATAAACTGTACTTTTGTTTCGTTTTGTTTTTAATGATACTGTGTATCCTGTGATTAGTATGTAGTATTTATAGAATAACTTGTGTATTGTGGCTTTTTAATCAGTCTAACAAAATACAAGTACTTTATTTAACAAGTTACCTTGGCTAGTTTTGGCTTACTTGCCAATAGCCAGGTCTTCCTAACATCTTTTACAGAAATCTGAAAAGAAACATAAAGATTTTAGCAGTAATTATTTTTAAGAAGTGGATATTTATTTTAGTAGCATTTTTGTTTATTTATATTATAAAATTGGACTTCATTGAGCATGCTTTAGTAATGTAATAATATTAATAGTAATACTAATAGTAGCAACACTAATACTTATTGCTGTGGACTATTCTCATGTGATGTACAAAGAAGAATACTTTACATTAGTGATGTATTTATTCTGTGATGCCATATTCTTAGGTAAGCAGTATAATTCTCTTTTAAGGTTTATTTAGCTTAGATAAATGTCAAAACTACAATTTGATATGTCATGAATCAAGGTGAAAGTTTGGTGAAAAATACATTAATTACTAACTTCATTGTATGTCTTCATTGTATTGAGAGCTTACTCTCCATTTGGACCAGGCACTGCACAAAGCACTTCACTTATGTGACCATATTAGCCATCTGTGATATTGCGATTTATATTAAGAAATATATATTTGGTCTTAGTCACCTTGCAGCCACAAAGTTCCTAAAACCCTAGGATTTCCTAAGTGATGAGAATGATAAAAGCATCTTTTGTTACATTAATGAGGCGATTTTTGGACAGTCCCAAAGTCACCTAAGGATGGGGCTGATCACTAAGAGAACCAACACATGATAAAGGGTTGGAACTTTTAGTTTTATTTCCTCTTTTGTGTATATTATTGTTTCACATCTTTATTTATCAAACTACTAGAGGCCCATTGCTCAAAGAGATTCATGTAATAGGCCTTTGTTCCCTTGGCTTCCAGCACCAGTTTTCCTCCTTTGCACTTGGGACCCAGGCCTTCATCTTTGCTGCAGACTCTGGCCACAGTCTGTCATCTTCACTGCAGACTCAGGAGTCTGTATAGTCTTCATCTTCACTGAGGCAGGAGTGCCATTCGTGTAAATCCCTTATGCCCGCCCCTTCCCACCCACACCCCCCACACACCCCCGCTCCCTCTCATAGTAGGCATCCTGCCCCACTTAGCCATTCCTTGCCTGGAGCAGCCAGGCAGCTGCCATCCTTCTCCTTCTCATTTGCATATCCCCTCCTGATTGGCTGATGGGCATAGAAGAGGTACAATCAATTTACATGTTTGTCTATTATTAGGTAAGATAGCATTTCGAGCATTTTTTCTACACATTTATCTGAAGTACTTGCATACCAGAGATATTAACTCCTGTCTTATTTGCTACAAATTCTTTTTCCGCTCTGTTGTTTGTTGTGTTATGTAAGTCTTGCTGTCTGATTTTCTTTGCTATACTTGTAGTCACTTTTAATTTTTTAAAAACTCTGCCTTTATTTTTTGTTTTGTTTTTCTGGAAAATGTATACATAGAAAGCTCTCCTCTATATACAGATTTGATAAATATTCACTTAAATTTTCTCCTGGTTTTTCTACCTCCAATAATTTATTTTTAAGTACATAACTTTTTAGAACATATGGAATTAAATCAGTTTTTTGTATTTAGAGAGAGGTTGGGACCAGAGATAAGTTTCTGAATTTTTAACTAGGAATTCTCTTACAATATATCAACTCTTCATATGAAGCTTTTTTTGCTATATATTACATTATATTATATGTGATATGATATTTGTATGCATTTTATTTCACATTTTCCAATAGGCCATTATATGAAAGTCATACAGTGGACTTTCTGGCTTTGTTCTTGGTTCTAATAAAGGGTTGATTTTTATTTACTCAGAGATTCCTAGAATTTAAGACTTATAGCGAACCTCCTTTAGCCAGGCAAAAAAGTCCTCGCCCTGGGCTCCATAGATCACAGTGTGCCAATAAACAAAAGCTATTTTTCTTTCATTTCAATCTTGTTAGAAAAATTTTTGAATTTTGCAACTCTTGCAGTCTGTGGGAATTACAGGAGAGGAGCTGAGAGCTGAACTGGGTCTCTAGGGCAGGAAAAGAGACTATAAACTTAGGAGCTGTTGGCAAGGCACCACTCCTGTTCACAGGGACTGAGATACAGAGAAAACTAGTCTGCAGCAGGGACAAAGGGACCAACATACATAATGAAGCAAAGTGGAGTGAGAGCCAGGGACAGGGCCTCCTGGGTTCCTTGCAGCACACTGCTTCTGGTCCCTGATCTCCCACTGCTGGGCTGCTCTATGAGACACTCTGACTCTGGTGTCCTTATAAAACTTTCTCCTTTCTACTTACATTAGCGCAGGTGGGTTTTTATTTCCTCAATCTGAAAAAAGTCCTAAGGAACACACATGATCAAATATTTTACAGTCTCCACCATGGTCTGGATGCTACTGTTCCCAGAAGCAGTCCATCAAATGAGGAATTGGGAACATTGCTGATGACTTTAAGGTATCCCCTAAGTCATCAAAACCTTCCAACAGAGTGGGGGCTGGAGAAAACAGACACATACTAAACCTGCCAAGCTCTGGAGAGGTCTTATATGGCAGACCTTACAAATTCAGAGATTGAAAGTAACCTCACAGGATGGTCTGAAATGAAAACTTCTTAATTAAAAACAAGTCATGATTGAGTAGTCATGTCCCAGGCTGGTATCTTCCTTGACAAAGGTCAATTTTTACCTTAACTGAGCCTGTCTATTGTCTTTTTGCATGTATTATGACATACCTTGGGAATGTCAGTGGTAATCTCCTTTTATCCAGACCCCTCAGGGCACAACTTCCCACCCATTGTTACCTTGTTCCCGAATACCATTTCTATGTGTTGTAACTATAACTATTAACTATCCTATACCCACCAAGTTGAAAAAAGTGTCTCTTCATTTTAGTCTTTAATTAATCTCAGAAATTTCCCCACTTTGCTTTCTCTCACTTCCCTAATCTGCCACCAATAAATTTCATATAACCTTCCTTATATCTCCTCCATTGATTGCAATCTACACTAATAAAAGAGAAAGATGCAAATTGAGTATACCTCTGTGACACTCACCAGCCAATCAGGAGTGAGTATGCAAATTAACTTAACAAAGCTGGAAGGTTAATTTGCATACCCAGGTAACAAGTGGCCAGGGCAGGACAGTGCCAAGCAGACTGGGTCCCTCATAGGTGCCAGGCCCCATCCCCAGGGCAAGAGCAGAGTAGGTAGCGTGGAGAACTTTGCAGAGTGGGAGCCCACCAGAAGGAGAGCAGAACGAAAGACCTGGCAACTTGGAATTAGTTCACAGAAGAAAAAAAAAGATCATGGAAAAGAAATAGGTATGACCTGTTTAAATTAAAGTAATATGTAAACCTCGGTGATGGTGATGGTGATGGTAACATGTGAGATAGAACAGAGTGAGAAACTGCCTGGGATCAGAAGCAACATGTGACCTCAAAAGGTGTGAGGAATCCAGTAAGTGAGAGCAGGAAGGGAGGAAGATATGGGCAGGAAAATAGGTGAGAAAGGGAGCAGAAGCCAAATGTCCACCATGGTTATTCAGATAAATCTTAAAATACTTACCTCAGCATGCCCAGCCTGCATGGCTTAGTGATTGAGCATCGACCTATATGCAAGGAATTGAGGTTCAATTCCCTGTCAGGGCACATGCATGGGTTTAGGGCTTGATCCTTGGAAGAAGGCATAGGCAAGAGGCAGCTGATCATTCTCTCTCATCATTGATGTTTCCAACCCTCTCTCACTCTCCCCTCCTTTCTGAAATCAATAAAAAAAAAATATTTTTTAAAAAAATTACCTCAAAGCCTGAGTTTTCCCTAAGTCATGTTTAGTTATGTTAACCATTATCACTCCAGGATTAAGCAGTGTCTATGAATGGGTTTAACCAGTATTCTACTCAGGTGAACACTGTAATTTGGTGATAAGAATGTGGTTACAGCCCTGATTTGTTTGGCTCAGTGGATAGAGTGTCAGCCTGTGGACTGAAAGGTCCCAGGTTCAATTCCAGTCAAGGGCATGTATCTTGGTTGCAGGCACTTCCCCAGTAGGTGGCATGTAGGAGGCAGTTGATTGATATTTCTCTCTCATCAATGTTTGTAACTCTCTATCCCTCTCCCTTCTTCTCTCTGTACAAAAAATCAATAAAATATATTTTTTTAAAAAAGAATGTAGTTACAATAGGTCGTAGTAACTACATGACCCTTGATGTTTGCTAAGGTATGTCAGAATAATGTTTATTAATGTAAGTTGTGCATTTAATAATCTACACTTTGTTGTATACACACACATACATACATAAAATTGTTATGTGGGAATAAATAAGTTGATGAAAGATAAATTAAGATTACATATGTCATTACCTAGCCCAGTCCTGGACTTATATTTAGTAAATATTAGTTTATTTCCTTCATCTTTTATATGTCAGGCTCTGGATTAGACACTTTTCTGTATCTTACATAAGGTAGTAAATTTATTTTATTTTGCCTTCATCCACATAAGAATGGGGAATATAAAATTATTTTCGAGTCTCACAAGTAATATTATTTTATATTATAAAAAGAAGTATCTAAAATACCTTGAAAATGTAAGCTAAATGAAATACATAGCAAGAAGATTTTATAACTTTCTATAGGAATTCTATGAACAAATGCATGCCAGTAATTTATATGATTTCCACAATTTGTGTAAATTATTATACACTGTGGGCAAAAGTAGGTTTACAGTGGTCCACATGGAAAAAGACATGCAGGTTGTGACTATTACAATAGCTTTATTAACTCTGTTTTGCATATTCACAACCGTAAATATACTTTTGCCCCACCCTATACATAGGAGGTTTTTACAACAGCCTGGTACACAGCCAGTTTTTCCCTACCTACAACCTCTTGCCTACCACCTGAGGCAAGAGCGCTCAACCTTGGCTGTTTATGAGGATCACCTGGAGAGCTTCTAAAGTCTCCATGACCAGGCTTCTTCTGAGATCAAACAAATTCTAATCTCAGTGGCAGGGGCCTGGCATGTCTGCCTTGAAAGCTCCCTGGGTGGTTTCAGTTGGGCAGGCAAAGATGAGAATCATGGTGCCAGGGTCCTCTGTGTAGCAATGGAGGGCTATCTTCCAAAATGCACGCACTTGACTTTTCAAAAAATGTCTATCTCTTTTCAAATCCTACTCTGCTTTCAAGTCTTCAAAGAATTGGCAGCTGCATTGTGAAGCCTTACCATTTGACACAGCCTTTGATATTCAATCTTCTCTATGAATAACTTTATTATAGCTCACATAGAAATAGTCATTCTTAATGGGAGGAAAGATGAAATATTAAACTGAAGATAAGTTCCTTCAGGGCAGGGAGACAGATGGATAGATGATAGATAGTTGATAGACAGATGGAGGTATCCTATATAATATAACCCTAATGTGCAAATCAACCAAACAACAGAATGACCAGTCGGGGCCTAAGCTGGCAGGCAGACATCTCCTGAGGGGTCTTGGACTGAGAGAGGGTGCAGGCCAGGCTGTGGGACATCTCCCCTCCCACCCTCCAATGCACAAATGTTGTACACCAGGCCTCTACTGTATAATATAAACTCAAAACTGTTATTCTCCAGAGTGTTTTCTCAAGCCATTGAGATTTTGCTTCCCAGCAACTGCCATCAGTTTTGCTCAAATAAACTCAAAAAATTCTCTACAGATTTGAACATTTCTTATGTCAACAAGAAAATGGAACAATCAAAAATTTCTAGCTCTGGTCAGTATGACTCAGTTGGAGTGTCGTGCTGTACACCAAAAGGTTTTGGGCTTGAATTTTGGTTAGGACATACACCTAAGTTGCAGTTTTGATCCTAGGCAACTTATCAGTGTCTTCTCTCTCTCTCTCTCTCTCTCTCTCTCATTCTTTCTCTCTATTTCAAATAAGAACACAATTCTCTTGGTCATCTGTGTGTCCGTTTTGGAGAAGTGTCTATTTAGGTCCTTTGACCAGTTTTTAATTGGATTGTCTTCCTTTTGCCAAGTTGTTTGAATTCTTTATATATTTTGAAAATTAAACTCTTGTCAGATATATCATTGGAAAATATGCTCTCCCATACAGTGGGCTCCCTTTTCATTTTGTTAGTGGTTTCTTTTGCTGTTCAGAAGCTTATTATTTTGATATAGTCCCATTTGTTTATTTTCTCCTTAGTTTCCCTTTCCCTGCAAGATGTATAGCAAATATATTGCTCTGAGAGATATCTGTAATTTCTTCTAAGATTTTTTTGGTGTTACCACTTAAATTTAAGACTTTTATCCATTATGGGCTATTCTTGTGTTATGATGTAAGTTGGTGGTCTAGTTTCATTTTTTCACATGTACTTGTCCAATTTTCCCAGCACCATTTATTGAAGAGACAATCTTTTCCTCCATCGTATACTCTTGCCTCAAGTCAAATATTGAGCTTAATGGATTGGGTCAATTTCTGGGGTCTCTGTCTCTTCCATTTGTCTATTTACCTGTTCTTATGCCAGTACCAGGCTGCTTGAATTACAATGACTTTGTAATATAATATAGTTGTGATCCTCCAAGTTTGTTCTTTCTCAAGACTGCTAGGGCTATTTGGAATCTTTTTTTTTGGTGCCATATACATTCTTGGAGTGTTTGGTCTAGATCTATGAAATATGTCATTGGGAGAGAAACCAAGATGGCAACATAGGTGAACACCTACACTGCTACCTCTTACAACAATTTCAAAACTACAATTAAAAGACAGAATGTACATCATCCAGAACCACAGGAAAGCTGGCTGAGTGGAAATTCTACAACCAGAAGGAAAGAGAGGGGCTCATGAAGACTCAGAGGAGCTGTAAAAAGCTGAGGTACAAAGACACGCACATGGAGAGGATAGACAGTGGAGGGTCTGGCTGGCTTCCTCTAGTGGGAGGGAGACGGAAAATCCCAACTGCACTGAACCCCACTTCTGACTGCACTGAGCCCCAGTTCCAGGCGAGACTCATATGGGGGGAGTTGTGAAAATGGAAGACTGCACAGAAACTTAGGAGAACCGCGAAAGACAGAAGTCTGGAGGCATGCACAAAGAGGACTGACTGCTGATTGTGCCCCGGGTTTTCTCTAGCGGGAGGAAAACAGAACCTCCCAACTGCATGGAAATCCAAGTCCGACTGCACTGAACCCCAGTTTGGGGCAAGACCCTGGGAACCCAGACTCATACAGAAACTCAGGGAAGCGGGAAAGACAGAAGTCTGGAGGTGCACGAGCATGTGCACAGAGAAGTCTGCAGCAATTACTGAAGGGCACTGAGACAGGGTCTACTGTGTAGGGCAGGGCTGATGGGAAGACAAGGCTGGCTGCTCGGCCCTGAGATTCCTCCACATCCAAGCCCAGCACAGAGGCTGTTGCAATCTTGCAAGTCTTAAGCCTGAGTCCAGAACAGAAGTTCTCTGGGTGTAGACACAGCTGATCCTCACAACCAATTGGCTTGGAGATCAATTTTCCCCAGTGATACCAACAACAGTCAAGACTTAACTATAATAAGGCTGTATACACAGTCCTCAAAGGGGTGCACAAAGAGTGTCCACCTCAGGTAACTGGGGAGGCGGAGCTACTGGTCCATATAGGACACCTAGCACACAAAGCTACTCTACCAACTCTGGGAAGCAGCAAAAATGTGGAGACAAAGGAACAGATCACATATGAAAGAAATGAAGGAAAACAAATGACTGAATATAGAGTTCAAAACCACAGTTATAAGATTTTTAAGAATTTCCTAGAAAAGATGGATAAATTTAGCAAGACCCAAAAGGAGATGAAAAAGGACCGACTAGAAATTAAATATACACTGAGTGAAATAAAAAATATTATAGAGAGACCTAATAGCAGACTAGAGGAATGCAAGAATAAGTCAAAGATTTGAAATATAAAGAATCAGAGAACACTCAACTGGAAAAGCAAAAATAAAAAATAATCCAAAAGTGTGAAGATAGTGTAAGGAGATTCTGGGACAACTTCAAGCATACCAACATCAGAATTATGGGAGTGCCAGAAAAAGAGAGAGTAAGATTCTGAAAACCTATTTGAATAAATAACAACTGAAAACTTCCCCTACCTGGTGAAAGAAATAGACTTACAAGTCCAGAAAGCACAAAGAATCCCAAACAAAAGGAATCCAAAGAGGCCAAAACTGGTTTGGCTCGGTGGATAGAGTGTCGGTCTGTGGACTGAAGGGACCCCAGTTCGATTCCAGTCAAGGGCATGTGCCTTGGTTGCGGGCGCATCCCCAGTGGGGTCATGCAAGAGGCAGCTGATTGATGTCTCTCTCTCACCAATGTTTCTGGCTCTCTGTCACTCTCCCTTCCTCTACATAAAATATCAATAAAATATATTTTTTTTAAAAAAAAGGAATCCAAAGAGGACCACACCAACACACATCACAATTAAAATACCAAGAGCAAAAGACAAAGAGAGAATATTAAAAGCAGCAAGAGAAAAACAGTTAATTATCTATAAGGGAGCACCCATATGATTGTCAGCTGATTTCTCAACAGAAACTATGCAGGCCAGATGGGAGTGGCAAGAAATATTGAACATGATGAGGAGCAAGAACCAACAACCAAGATTACTCTACTCAGCAAAGCTATCATTCAGAATTGAAGGTCAGAGAAAAAGCTTCACAGATAAGAAAAAACTAAAGGAGTTCATCAGCACCAAACCAGTATTAGATGAAATGCTGAAAGGTACTCTATAAGAAGAGGAAGAAGAAGAAAAAGGTAAAGATAAAAATTATGAACAACAAATACATATCTATCAACAAGTGAATCTAAAAATCAAGTTAATTGAAAATCTGATGAACAGAATAAACTGATGAATATAATAGAATCAGGTGCATAGAAAGGGAGTGGACTGATAATTCTCAGGGGGAAAGAAGTGAGGGGGGTACAGGGACTAAAATCATAAACCTATGGATAGGACAATGGGGGAGGTAAGGGCAGAGGGTGTTGTGGGAGCTGGATGGAGGAGAGCAATGGCGGGGGGAGAGAACCATTTGTAATAATCTGAACAATAAAAATTTATTTAAAAAAAAGAAATATGACATTGGTATCTATGGAGATTGCATTGAATCTATAGATTGTTTTCAGTAGTATGGACATTTTGGAAATATTGATTCTACCAATCCATGAACATGGTATATTCTTCTACTTGTTTATATTTTTCTCTATCTCTTTTTTCAAGATCCTGTAGTTTTCTGAGTACAGGTCTTTTACCTCCTTAGTTAAATTTATTCCTAAGTGTCTTAATATTTTTTAGACTCTTCTCCAAAGGGGACATATAGACGGCCAACAGACATATGAAAAAATGCTCAAAGTCCTTAATCAGCAGATAGATGCAAATTAAAATGGCAATACGGTGTCACTTCACATCTGCCAGAATGGCTATCATCAACAAATGACAATTGCTGAGGAAGATGTGGAGAAACAGAAACCCTAGTACACTGCTGGTGGGAATGCAGACCAGTGCAGCCACTGTGAAAAACAGTATGGAGTTTCCTTAAAAAATTAAAAAGGGAACTCCCATTTGATCCAGTAATCCCACTTCTAGTAATATACCCCCAAAAATCAGAAATACCAGTCAGAAAGGATATATAAACACCCCTATATTCATAGCAGCACAATTTACATTAGCTAAGATTTAAAAACAGTCTAAGTGTCCATCAGCACATGAGTGGATTAAAAAGCAGTGGCACATCTATACAATGGAATACTATGCTGCTATGAAAAAGGAGTTCTTACCATTCACAACAGCATAGATGGACATGGAGATCATTATGCTAAGTGAAATAAGCCAGTCAGAGAAAGATAAATATCACATCATCTCACTTATTTGTGGAATATAATGAACAATATAAACTGATGAACAAAAACAGATCCAGAGACAGAAAAGCATCAAACATACCATCAAACTTCAGAGAGAAGGTGAGTATGGGGAGGTAAGAGCTCCACCAAAGGACTTGCATGCATGCATGTGACAATAACCAATGGACACAGACACTAGGGAGATGTACTGGGGGAGGGGGGAAGTAGCCGGGGAGAGGTCAATGGAGAAAAAAGAAGACATATGTAATACTCTATATAAACTACAGGCCCGGTGCACAAAATTCGTGTGGGGGGGGTTGCGGAGCAGGTTTTCCTTCAGCCCAGCCTGCGCCCTCTCCAATCTGGGACCCCTTGAGGGATATCCAACTGGGCAGACAGACATCCCTCTCACAATCCAGGACTGCTGATTCCCAACAGCTTGCCTGCCTGTCTTCCCAATTACCCCTAACCACTTCTGCCTATCAACCTGATCACCCCCTAACCACTCCCCTGCCAGCATGATTGATGCTTAACTGCTCCCCTGCCAGCCCAATTGCCCCTAACTGCCCTTCCCTGCAGGCTTGGTCACCCCTAATTGCCCTCCCCTGTTGGCCTGATCACCCCTAACTTCCCTCCCCTGCAGGCCTGGTCCCCCCCAAATGCTCTCCCCTGCAGGCCTGAGTCCTCCCCCCCAACTGCCCTTCCCTGCAGGTCTGGTCACCCCCAACTTCCCTCCTCTGCTGCCCTGGTCACCCCTAACTGCCCTCCCCTGCAGGCTTGATCACCCCCCAACTGCCCTCCCTTGCAGGCCTGGTCCCTGCCAACTGCCCTCCCCTGCTTGCCATCTTGTGGTGGCCATCTTGTGTTCACATGGGGGCAGTCATCTTGTGTGTTGGAGTGATGGTCAATCTGCATATTACTCTTTTATTAGATAGGATAGAGGCCTGCTGCATGGTGGGGGCCAGCTGGTTTGCCCTAAATGGTGTTCCCAGATCAGAGTGGGGTTCCTTGGTGTGTAGGGTGGCCTGGGTGAGGAGCCTGTGGTGGTTTGCAGGCTAGCCACACCCCCTGGCAATCCAAGCAGAGGCCCTGGTATCTGGGATTTATTTATCTTCTACAGTTGAAACTTTATAGCCTGGAGCAGAGCTAAGCCTTCTGCTATCTTGGTGGCAGCCATTTCTATTGGAATTTATTTATCTTCTATAATTGAAACTTTGTAGCCTTAAGCAGAGGGCTGGGCCAGCCAGGGTGTGGGGAAAGCTTGGCTTCCTCCATTGCCAGGGCAACCCAAGCCTCCCTCACGGTCTCTCTCTGGCTGTAGCCATCTTGTGTGGCCTAATTTGCATACTTGCTCCTGATTGGCTGGTGGGGCATGGCTTGTCGGTATAGCAGAGGTAGGGTCAATTTGCATATTACTCTTTTATTAGAGAAGATACTTCAAACAATAAAGAAATTGAAAAAAATAAAGTCCCTGGCTTTGAGTTTTTCCATTCACATTAAACCAATACAATGGAACCTTAGTTATTTTTTATTATTATTGACTTCAGAGAGAAAGGGAGAAGAAGATAGAACCATCAATGATAAGAGAGAATCATTGATCAGCTGCCTTCTGCACAACACTCCACACTGATGATTGAGCCCTGACCAGAAATTGAACTGTGACCTCCTAGTTTATAGGTCAATGCTCAGCCACTGAACTACACAAGCTGCACAAATTATCTCCTTAGTTTGTTGCCTGAGAGACACTTTTTGTCATGCTGAGTTATCAGCATGAAAAGGCTGTCAGGTCAAAAACTGAAGTTTTGTTCCACAACAGAGATATTTTTTCCATGAACAACTTGATTGAGATCCAAATTGTT
This sequence comes from Lasiurus borealis, assembly GCA_004026805.1. NCBI lineage: Eukaryota > Metazoa > Chordata > Mammalia > Chiroptera > Vespertilionidae > Lasiurus > Lasiurus borealis. The sequence goes on along the minus strand of PVJN01003018.1, from coordinate 92,813 downwards.
AGAGATTGGAGATGAATGAGAACCAAGGTTTGATTGTAATGCTCGTTTCTATCCTCTTAACGGAAATTAAGATATTTGTTTCCTTGACCAGACCACAGAATGTGGAAAAAATGTGAGTCTCCTGTGGACAGTAAATTTTGAAAACTGTCAACAATTCTCATCCCTTATTTTCTTCTCCCATTTTGAAGGCTTTCAGGCCCCTGGGGGAACAAAGGGCTGCTGAGTAGAAAGGTGAGCTGGTCCTGTTAATATGACTGCTCTACTCCCAGGTATCTCTTAATTCCTTAGTGCCCGGTCATCTCTAGCTTCCTGAGACAGTCTGAGTCTATTTCTTTAAATTTTATGTTTAAAACATCTCCAAACATAGACACACCTACATAATTTAATAAGTAATAAAATATAAACATATAAGCATATAGTATTTTTACTTGATGCAATTTTTTCAAAATTTATTTTCTCCTGAACTTTTCCCACTTCTGCAACCTCTCCATCCCTCAGCATGTTACATCAGTCCCCTTCCCTATCACCTTGTAGGTGACCCGTGTGCCTACATATAAGATGTGTTAGCAGTGTTTATAATGGTCTTCAGCATACTTTTCTGCATCTTGCTTTTCTCACACAATAGCATTTTATAGGAAGCGCTCCAAGTAAATTGGTTCAGCTTCATTTCATTCCTTTTCATGGCTTCATAGCCTCAGGTGATATGCATCTTATTGTGATTTTTTTTAAACTGTTCTCTCACTGAAGGACATTTATGTCACATACAGGTGTGGCTGTTTGTCTTTTACATATTTAATAGAAATTATCAAATTACTTTGCCAAAAGGCTATGATATTCACACTTTTCTTCATATTTGCATTTTTATGGACTAAATTGTTTCCTCCTCAAATTCATACATTGTGAACTTGTATGAATTTCCCACTGTGACTGCCTTTGGAGATTAGCCTTTAAAGAGTTTATTAAGGTGACATGAGATCATACGGATAGGGCCCAAATCCAAAATGAAAAGAGGAAAAGAGACCAGGGATATGCACAAAGGGAAGACCAGGTGAGGACACAATGAGAAGGAGACCATCTGCAAGCTCAGAAGAAACCAAACCTGCAACACTTTGATCTTGGAGTTCCAGCCTCCAGAACTGTAAGAAAATGAAGTTCTGTTGTTTGAGCCTCCCACTCAAATCAATATTCCCCTTACCATGCTATGTTCTTCAATATGATTTAACTAGAGGCCCAGTTAAATCACCAGTGGAGTTTCTGGGCCTGGCCTGCAGGATTGGGCCAAAAGCAGCTCTCTGACATCCTCCAAGGGGTCCTGGATTGTGAGAGGCGCAGGCCAGGCCAGGCTACCATTGGAGCCAGGAAGGGACGTGGGAGGTTGACCAGTCAAAGAGGAGCCACAAGAGGACTCTAGGATATGTCCAGCCTGTCTCATTCAGTCCCAACTGGCTGGACCCCAGCAGCAAGCTAATCTACCTATTGAAGTATCTTCCCCTTAGTGGTCAGTGCACATCATAGCAAGTGGTTGGGTTGCTTTAGCATATCATTAGCATATTACACTTTGGTTGAATGGCTGACCGGCCAACTGGACACTTAGCATATTAGGCTTTTATTATATGATTATCTCTTTTAAGTCCTTGCATTCATTAAATTTATTTTTAAATATCTTACAGGGTTTCTTATGGAATGATAATAGGGAGTGGGGGAGAGAAGAGATAGACAGTATTATTTGGAAATTTTACATTTTCCTAGAAAATCATTCTTTTTGTCCAAGTTTTCAAAAAACAGGATTTTTCCATTGAGTTGCCCATATTAATATAACTATCTGAAGCTTTTCTGTTTTTTTTTTATATTCCCTTTTTTATTATTAATTATATCTGTTTTGGATCTCTCTGTTTTTTTTTTTTATCCTAATCAATACCACATGGTTTCGTATACTTTTCAAAGAATTCGCTTTTAAAATCAACTGTGTTTTCTATTAAATTTTTTTGTTATTTCCTAAACTTTTATATTAATCATGATTAATTCTCTATGAATAGCAATATAATACTTTGTTTGAGGTTCTAATAAATACAATAAAAATTAAACAAAAAAAAAACACAAGTAAAATGGAAATGATGTAAAACTCTTTTGCTGAATATATATTATACTAGAGACCTAGTGCACAAAATTCGTGCACAGGGTGGGGTGGGGGTTGTCTCTCAGCCCAGCCTGCACCCTTTTCAATCTGGAATCCCTCGAGGGATGTCCAACTACCCAGGCTGGCAGGGGAGTCATTAGGGGGTGATCAGGCTGGAAGGAAGAAGCAGTTGGGGGCAATCAGGAAGGCAAGCAGGTGAATAGTTGGGAACCAGCAGTCAGACATCCCTCTCACAATCCAGGACTGCTGGTTCCCAACTGCTTGCCTGCCTGCCTTCCTGATTGCCCCTAACGGCTTCTGCCTGTCAGCCTGATCAACCCCTAACCATTCTCCTGCTAGCCTGATTAATGCCTAACTGCTCCCCTGCCAGCTTGATTGCCCCTAACTGCCCTCCCTGTAAGCCTGGTCACCCCTAACTGCCCTCCCCTGCAAGATTGATTGCCCCCAACTGCCCTTCCTTGCAGGCCATCATGTGGCAACCATTTTTGGCCACATGAGGTCAGCCATCTTGTGTGTTGGTATGATGTCAATTTACATATTACTCTTTTATTAGATAGGATAGAGGCTTGGTGCATGGGTAGGGGCCAACTGGTTTGACCTGAGGGTGTCCCGGATCAGAGTCGGGGTTCCCTTTGAGCATGGGGTGGCCTGGCTGAGGGGTCTGTGGTGATTTGCAGGCTGGCCATGCCCCCCAGCGACCCAAGCGGAGACCTTGGTATCTAGGATTTATTTATCTTCGATAATTGAAACTTGGTAGCCTTGATTGGAGGCCTGGGCCAGCCAGAGTTGGCAGAAAGCTTGGGAAACTGAAGCCTCCTGCTTGCTCTGTGGCTGTGGCCATCTTGGTTGGGTTAATTTGCATACTCGCTCCTGATTGGCTGGCAGGCATGGCTTGTGGGTATAGCAGAGGTACAGTCAATTTGCATATTACTCTTCTATTAGATAGGATACATAATCATGATTATATATTTAGAAAACCCAAAGATACTAGTTAAAAAATACTTAGAATTAAGATGAGATTTAGCAAGAGAGTTGGTTAGAAAACAAATATGGAAAACAATATTTTTCTTTGTTCTAGAAGTAAGCAGCTAAGGCTATAAATGAGAAGACTATTTCATTTTTTCTTTCTAGCTTATTCTATTTAATCTTACTCTTTTTATAGCATTTTAAAAAATACTTTTTTACTGATTTCAGAGAGGAAGGGAGAGGGAGAAAGATAAAAACATCAATGATGAGAGAGAATCATTGATCTGCTGCCTCCTGCATGCCCCCTATTGGGGATTGAGCCCACAACCTGGGCTTGGGCCCTGACCAGGAATTGAACCTCGACCTCCTGGTTCACAGGTCAATGCTTAACCATTGAGCCACGCAGGACAGGCTTTTTCTTTTTATAACTTCTTAAGACTCCATTGCCTCTTCTCCTCATCCACCTTTCTTTTCTGACCTGCTGTGGCTACCCTGGAGCCCACTCTATTGTACTTAAACATACTTGTTCCTTCCTTGATCTGTCATCCTGACTCACATCCTTTCTTCATCAGCCCTTCACTTCATCTCCCTTTTTTCCACAGCCAAAGCAAGCTAAAACGCACTTTGAAAATGCATAATTTCTTTAATTTCAACTTTACTAAGTCACAAAAATACCTGGTATAGTTAGTACTTGAAAAAATTAAGCCTACTGTTAAATATGAAGACATGGCTCACAAATATTTATTGAGCACCTATTAAGTGCTGCCAATTCTAAGTGGTGCATGGCCTTCCCCTAGTAAATCTTAAAGATAAATACAGTGATTCTCTGTGTTTTGAGGAGCTCTGCAGTCTCACAGAGGGCTCAGGGGACATAAAGAGTGGAGGATCCAAACCTCAGATTTCTACTTTAACATTAGTAGCTTTGCTTTGATCTCTGTAGATCAATATGCTATTTAAATATCATCCCATGTCATTTTGTTTTATTGAATTCTTTTTTGTCACATGCCTTTTCCAACATAAAAACTGAATCATGAGTTTGAGTTTTTGGCCCTAAGGAAGAGATGAGGTAAAAAATTGTGGATCCTGAGAAAGAGGATATCTATTAAAAAGGGCTCCCAGTGGCTAACTGGGCAAATTAAAACAAACAAAACAAAACAAAAAAAGCAAAAAACAAACAAACAAAAAACCGCATAGCCTAGCAGCTATTTCTACACCTGGGCCTCTCTTACAAACTGCACTTCAGGAAGAAGCCTGCATTAAATTGCTTACTTGAACAGTGTTCTCTCCATCTGAGCGAGTCCTTAAAAAGGACTGGAATAGGAGTTTCTGCAATCATATGTCAACCAAAGGGACTGAGGCTTTCCCTATCCAAGCAGAGCTGTGCAGCTAAATCCCCATCAGCTTCCTCAGAGGCTTTCTTCTAACCAATAAGGATAATGCATTTTGGATCAATCAAATTGCCAGGATTTAGAGTCCTCATTTGTGTGAAGACTGGCCAATCAGAAAATAGGGGTGGGGACTTCTATCTATATAAGTCATCTCTCCTTGGCTCCAGAATGAACTTTTCCTTCCCACCAAAGACTATGTTTCCTTCAGTGGAACTATTTGGAGCTGAAACATCAAAGATGTTTTGCCAGCAGATTGGCATAGAGCAGAGCAGAGCTGTCTAGCCTGAGTGGCATGGCCTTGCTGTTTGCACTAAAAAAAGTGTTCTTCTTTGCTACACCCCAAATTGGGGATTCCTGTTGGCATTGGTTTGACAGCAACAACCACCAGTTGACAGGTCAAAAGGCCAAAATTTTTATTTTGTGTTCTCAGATAAGCTCTTGAAACTCTATGCAGAGGCAGGACTGACTAATAGAGGCCAAAGTGCTTTTGATTTGGCATTATTCTGAAAGAAACAAATATGTATAGATTCTGAAGGGTAGCAGAATAGGCCACCCCAAAATATGTCTCTATGGTACAAGGATTATTCTGGTATTCCAGAAACTGTTTATAAAAATTTGATATCCTTGTTGATCTAGTATTGTCTTAAATTGTTTTATGCCATAGAAATAACTGAATTTTTTTTATCAAATAAACTTTCACCAGATCTTTAACAATGCCATTCTCTTTAAAACCTTTTTATCATTTACAGATCGATATTGTTTTACTTTGGTAGTTAGTTTTGCAAAAAGTGCTTTGTCTTCACCAAGATACATGGAAAGGACCCTGACAAGTATTCTAGAACACAGCTTTCTGGTAGCTTGAAGATCATACCATTCAACTGGAACAAAGACTACCCTTCAACCTAACTGGGAGAGACCATACCAGATCCTTCTCACTACCCAGATAACAGTCAAATTTTGGGGTCTTGAAACTTGTGTCCTCATCTCCCAATTTTAGGGCCCCTGCATACTCCTGGAGCTGCACAGCTGGATCTAAATTTAAAATTGATGAGGGGGTTCTTCTCAGAAGCAGGGACTTCCTGAGATGGACAGCTCTCCCAAGATCAGAAACTAAGACCTTCAACTCCAATATGAAGCTTTATTCTTTTGCCTTTTCTTTACTTGCTCTCTATTAATATATGAGAAGACACTTATTCTTAACTTTGGCAACTATCATTCAATCTATTGCTATAGCCACAGCTACAAAACAAAAGATCCCAGACTTTCTTGCTCAGATAATAGAATTGCTTTATTGGATGAACAAGGAGGAGTCAGGGCCATAGCAAACACCTCCTGCTGTACCTAGAACAGCACTGCTGGTATTTCAGCAAATATAAGAAATTAACAAGCCACCTGGCTAAAACATGTTCATGACCCTTCAGGTACATCCTTTGCCTAATTTGACACCATCTATTCACGGGGGCCCTGAATAAGGAGCATGTTTCAGCCTCTTGGTATTGTCTTCCGAATAGTAATCACAGTAGTTTTCTTGGTGTGCTACATTTTCTCCAAAATCTTAATTGCATATTTGAACCATCATTTGTGCATCAGATGGTGTCACTGTGCTTGGAGAAACAGAAACGCCATGGACAACAAGATGAACAGCAAAAGCAATTCCTTCACAGACCTAACATGATCCATGTTTCACAATAAGACCTACAAAACAATGCTGATGATGGCCGAGAGTGGCACTAAACTAGATTTTTGGTCAGTATCTTATGATTGAAGATGACCAAAAGAGGGAAATTGTTAAATTAGACTGAGATGGTTCTAATACCTTAGCAATTAATGAAAGCAAACCAAAACCTAAACATGTAAATGCCTTAAGATTCAGAAATTAAAACCTAAGAATAACCAATCACAAACAGCCAACTAGGTTTTTCCAAATAAGGCATTCCCTTACACTCTAGCCCAGTGTTCAGCAAACTGCAGCTCAAGAGCCACATACGGCTCTTTGGCCCTTTGAGTGTAGCTCTTCCACAAAATACCACGTGCAGGCGCCCATGTACAATGCAATTGAAACTTCGTGGCCCATGTGCAGAAGTCAGTTTTCAGTATGGGCAAGTCTATTTTGAAGAAGTGGCATTAGAAGAAGTGGGGGTGTTGGTTGGACAGGTGACAGGAGATAAGGCTCAGGTAGGCCACGGGATATGCAGCAGTGTGGGGGAGGCACTCTCGATTCATGCATGAGTTGAGTGAGCTAGTCAATCCACAGTCTCACTGTGCAGTGATTAGTGCTAGTCGCATCCTCAAATTGCGTGCAGGAGACAAAAGTATCTACTTGAAGCATAAAGTTATCTGTATTTTTCCAACCAGCTGCAAATCCTACAGGTAGTTTTATCATTGTAATTTAAGAGTTGTAATTATTTTGTGTTGGTGGCTTTATTATTATAAAATGAAACTTTTTTTTTTTCGGTGCCCTGTTTGACATGGCTACAAAAAAGAAGCAAAGAAAAATAGAAGATGAAAACCGTGAATTTAAAATTGAATGGACCGAGACTTTTGCATTTATTCCAAATTTAAATGGCCTTCTAACCTGTCTTATTTGTCAGGAAAAATTGGTGCATAACAAGAAATCAAAGCTGAAGAAACACTTTATAACTAAACCTGAGTCATTTAGTACTGAATATCCTGTCGGTGATGCCAGGAAGAAAGCAGTTGAGGAACTTCAGAAGAGTTAAGAAAAATCAAGTTCTGTATTTAATTACTGGATGCAATCTTCCAAAATGTTAATATTGCAAGTTTTGTGGCTAGTCAAGAGATTGCTAAGAGAGGAAAACCATATACAGATGGTGAATACATAAAAAGTTTTTTTATAAATGCATCTGAAAAGCTATTTTGGGATTTTAAGAACAAAGCAGATATTCTAAACAAACAAACAAATAAAGAGTTACCATTGTCTGCTAAAACAGTGAAAGAACAGTCAAAATGTCTTCAAATATAACTGACCAGCAACTGGAAGATCTTAAATTGGTTTCAACTTTATCAATAGCAGTTGATGAGTCTTGTGATATAAATGATACAGCACAAGTTTTACTTTTTGTACGATTTATTTCATCTACAGGTCCTAAAGAACTTTTAGGGTTATTGCCACTCAAAGGTCAAATGCGTGGAGAGGATATAGCAAATGCTGTAATTGAGTGCATTGAAAACATCATATTCCACTCAAATTATCTCAGTTTCAACAGATGGGGTGAAAAGTATGACGGGCATAAGAAAAGGGTTTGTTACTATTTTGAAAGAAAAATTTAATCACAAATTACTTACTTACCATTGCATCATTCATCAAGAAGCGCTTTGTGCACAGAAATTTGCAAAGTTATGGAATTGGTGGTTAACATTATCAACTCTATTATAGCTAATGCTCTTAATCATCACCAATTTAAAGAAATTTTAGTTGAAATGGAGTGAGTATGCAGATCTTTTGCTTGCATAACAAGAGGAAACGTTTTGAAACATTTCACTTCTTTATTAACAGAAATTAAAGCATTTCTCCTTGAGAAGGGTGTTCACTATCCAGAACTAATGATCAGTGGATCAAAAAATTTTATTTCATGGTAGACATTATGTCTCATCTAAATCAGCTTAATCGGTAAACTACAGGGGAAAGAAAAGACAATTTTTTCTATGTTAGAAGAAGTTATTTCATTTGAAAACAAATTATCTTTTTGCTCAAGATTTTGAAAGAGAAACTTTGATCCACTTTCCAAGCCTATTGAAACATCGCCAAGAAAATAATAGTGTGGTGAAGGCCTGGGGAAATGTGGGGACTGGATGGAGGAGGGGAAAGGGAGAGAGAATCAGGAACACCTCTAATTATAGGTGTCAACAATTTAAAAAATTAAACGTACTCTTATATGAAAAAAAAAGTCAATCTAGGGAACAGTGATGGCTTAGTGTTTTAGGTATCATTGGAAATGGAGGGTCCTAAAAGTTAGAAATTCTAATTAAGTTGGAAAAAAATTATAGTTTTGATAATAAAAAATATAAACTATGGAAATGCATTATTAAGGGAAAGGGAAGGAAGTGAATAATTCTCCAATTGTGTGTATGGTCTTTAGGTGATATGTATTCATTGTGCATTATTATGTGTGGTGCATTTTCTGCCTCTGAATTGGATTACTAGGCTGTAATCTCTCATTGGCTTAAAATTTTAAATACTTATACAAATTAATTAGGATCCTATAGTCTGGACAAAATATTTAATATTGAAAGTGTTTTAAGTTTGATTAACATTTTTTAAATAATTAAAATAAAATGTGTTTATTTTACCTGGGTTTACAAAAAGGGCTTATGTATGTATGGCCTTTTGGTTAAGTATATTTGACAACCTTTCCAAAGTTTAAATTTTAAGAGACTTTTTCAACCAAGATATGATTTTGGGTTATTCAAATGGGCTCTGGAATATCTCAAGGATTTACTCTCCTTGTAAAAGATAATCTTTTAAACTAATTAGGCCTATTTAGTACACTTGAAATTACATTGGAAGCTTTGCCAAATAATAATAATAACAATGATAATAATAATTATTATTATTACTGTGGTTTATTTGTATACATATATTTTTATTAAAATGAATATCTAGAAATTAAAGCCTGCCAGAAATGCAAAGATTCAGAGGTATTTCAAACAGGGAGCTCTCAGGGGTAGCAGGTGTCTTGACAGTGACATCGGCAAGCCAAGAGTGATGCTTCCCTGTGGGGTCATCTAGCAATGGTACTCCAGATGTTTGTGGTCCAAACAATGGGAGTTTGTGAATTGTTTCCAGTGCTCAATGCACATTTCTATGTTAAAAAATTAAATTAAATCTTTATTATTTAGATTATTACATTTGTTTCTCTTTTATCCCCTCCATAGTACCCCTCCACCCAGCTCCCACCCTTCCCTCTGCCCTTACCTCCCTCCCATTGATCTCATCCATAAGTGTATAATTTTTGTCCAGTCTCTTCCTGTACACCCCTAACCCCTTTCCCCCTGAGAATTACCAGTCCACTCCCTTTCTGTGCTCCTGATTCTATTATATTCACCAGTTTATTCTGTTGATCAAATTTTTAATTCACTTAATTTTTAGATTCACTTGTTGATAGATATGTATTTGTTGTTCATAATTTTTTGGCTTTTACCTTTTTCTTCTTCCTCTTCTAAAAGAATACTTTTCAGCATTTCATATAATACTGGTTTGGTGTTGATGAACTCCTTTAGCTTTTTCTTATCTGTGAAGCTCTTTATCTGTCCTTCAATTCAGAATGATAGCTTTGCTGGATAGATTATTCTTGGTTGTAGGTTCCTGCTATTCATCATGTTGAATATTTCTTGCTACTCCCGTCTGGACTGCATCGTTTCTGTTGAGAAATCAGCTGACAGTTGTATGGGTGCTCCCTTGTAGGTAATGAACTGTTTTTCTCTTGCTGCTTTTAATATTCTCTCTTTGTCTTTTGCTCTTGTTATTTTAATTATGATGTGTCGTGATGTGGTCCTCTTTGGATTCCTTTTATATGGGGTTCTGTGTGCTTCCTGGACTTGTAAGTCTATTTCTTTTACCAGATGTGGGAAGTTTTCAGTCATTATTTCTTTAAATAGGTTTTCAGTATCTTGCTCTCTCTCTTCTGGCACCCCCACAATTCTGATGTTGGTACGCTTGAAGCTGTCCCAGAGGCTCCTTACATTA
>PVJN01003018.1:0-82515 GCA_004026805.1 Lasiurus borealis | reverse complement strand
ATATATTTCAAATTTTTTACTTGATTCTTGCCTTTCTCTAGTCTGCTGTTAGGACTCTGTATAATGTTTTTTTATTTCAGTCAGTGTATGTTTAATTTCTTTTTGGTCCTTTTTCATCTCTAGTTGGACCTTTTCCATCTCTAGTTGGATCTTTTGTATCTCTAGTTGGTCCTTTTTCATCTCTTCTTGGCTCTCACTAAGTTTATCCAACTTTTCTAGGATATTCTTGAAAAACCTTATAAGTGTGGTTTTGAACTCTATATCCAGTTGTTTGTTTTCCTCCATTTCTTTTGTTTGTGATCCCTTCCCTTGTCTCGGCATTTTCACTATGCTGGGAGAATTTTTGTGTTGGATTCAGCCTTAGGATACCAGACTTGCAAGACCATAGAAGCCTCTCTGTTGAGCTTGGGATGGGTGGAGTCTCAGGGCTTAAGGGACCACCTTGCCTCCCAGTCGGCCCCACCCGCCAAGGCCCCTGAGTCTCATGTGACGGGGGTAATCGCTGGAGCGGTCCTTGTGCGCGTGCGCCCGCAGTGCCTCTAGACAGCTGCCTTTCCCGCTTCCCTGCACTCTAGAACCACACGAGTCTGGGTCCTCAGGGTTTCACCCGAAACAGGGGCTTAGTGGAGTCAGAAGTGGCACAGTTGGGAGGGTCTGTCTCTCGCCCACTCTCAAAAGCCAGCAGCACAATCAGCAGTCTGTCCTCTGCGCAGTGCCATGCGCGCCACCAGCATCTGATCTTTTGCGACTCCCCTAAATTTCCGCGCACCTCTCCCTTTTCACAGTCCAAACTCCCTCTGTATGAGTTTCGGCTGGATCTGGTGTCTAAGTGTCGTAAGATAAGAGGTTCAATACCTTTGAGGGTCTCCCTTTCCCTCCTGCCAGAGAAAACCAGCCAGGTACTCCGGCACCTGCTCTCTCCACACGTGCGTCTCCATACCTCAGCTTTTTACAGCTCCTCTGGGTCTCCATTAGCCCCTCTCCTTCCCTCTAGCTGTAGAACTTCCACTCAGCCAGCTTTCCTGTGGTTCTGGATGATGTCCATTCTGTCTTTTAGTTGTAGTTTTGAAATTGTTGTGCGAGGCAGCAGTGTAGGTGTTTACCTATGCCGCCATCTTGGATTCTCCTCAATGAACATTTCTGATAAGCCATGCGCAAAGTTTTAAAATCTTGCAAATTATTTGTTCTTTATATATTAAAATTGTGTATTAAATCTTTAAAAATGGACTATATTGTTTTCTGTTATTTTATAGTAATTTTTCTTTACCAATGAATTGGTATCTTGAAATGTTATATCTTACAGAAAAGCCAAGTTTTTTTTTTATCAAATGCATTATAATCAAATCTATAACTATGTTATTTTAAGTTTTATCATTGAGATATCATTGTTTTATGCTAATGCACTTGCAAATACGTTACACCTTTAGAAAAATCCATGAAAAGGTTCCTGGCTTACTCTAAATTATAGCTTTGTAAGCAGGACATATCTTTAAACAGGTGAAAAATTGTAGGACTCTAAAAAATAACTAAATTCATAAAAATGCTGGCAAATAATCAGAACAAACAAAAAAATTGGATATAATAAAAAAATGCTGATTTTTAAATATTTTTGTTTTCCAACTATAAGGAAAACTAAAAGGAGCCGAAACTGGTTTGGCTCAGTGGATAGAGCATCGGTCTTCAGACTGAAGGGTCCCGGGTTTGATTCTGGTCAAGGGCATGTACCTGGTTGCGGGCATATCCCCAGTGGGGGGCGTGCAGGAGGCAGCTGGTCGATGTCTCTCTCTCATCAATGTTTCTAGCTATCTATCCCTCTCTCTTCCTCTCAGTAAAAAATCAATAAAATATATTTTTTAAAAAACCTAAAAGGAGACATCCTGCATTATTACCAAGGGCTTATTAACCAGCTTATAGAAACTGACAAATTAATTCCATTCATTTCACAGTATGCTCCTGGGAGACAAAGACTTAAAGACTTCTGAGAATAAGAAACTGCCACATCAAAGACAGACAGTTACCCTGAGATACCAACAAGGATAGTATACCTACAAATCAATGTTGAACTTTATTTATTTTATTATCTTTACTAATAAAGATAATAAAATCATTATATTCTTTATTTATTTTATTATCTTTAGGCTTTTCTTAAAACTTGTGTATAGAGCCTAACTGCTAATAATTGCTGCATAAGATAATTTTTGTATTATTAGTAATACTCTCTTTACGGTTTCTCTTTTGAAGTTAAAAAAGTGTTCTTGCAAATGTTAGTAGAAAATAAATATTAAGAAAGGAATTTGATAGAATATAAAGGCCAAAGCCTAATTATGGAAATGTACTTATCACCTAATCCAACAAAAACTACTAACTATATTAATTCAGATAGAAGCTGAAATGGCTATCAAAACATGGCCCTCTATAACTACTGCTGAGGCACAGGAAATTTACTTATGAAACTCTTACTGTCCTCGGACCTCTGAAAATCTAGATGGTAATTGTACTTAACAATATTATGTTCTTACAGCATTGGATCCGATAAAAACTTAAAGATATAGCTTCAAATTATACAAATAATGGCAATCAGATCATAACAGCACTTGGGTACTTCCATTGAGAAACAAATGGACCATAGTAAATAGAAACCCATTTTATGGTCAATTGCAAAAACTGAAAAGGTGTATGGTGTGCCCCCAAACTGTAAGTAAATGTTATATTAGATGCAAAATATAGAAAAATAAGACAGGCAAAAAAAAAAACCTTGGATCACAATAACTCGAAGATTAGAAATGATTCAGAATATTTTACAAGACATATAGAATCTGACTGCCTCTCATTTACCTGCTTTTTTCTTTCAAATAATAATAATAATTCAACCTTGAATGCCATCTAAGGTTATGGTCTTGTCCTATCCTGGGACTTTCTAGGAATGAGCCTTTCTGTCATTATAGGACCTCATTACACAACCAAAAGGTTGGTCATTAATACATTCTTTGGACTGATTTATAATAAAAAAGGGAATGTATGGATGAAAAGGGGCTACATCCTAAACATGACAAGCTCAAGAGAGGCCTGCAGGGTGACCTTATAAACTCAGAGACCTAAAGTAACCACAAAGGATGGTCTGAAATTAAAACTTTTTAACTAAAAGCAATTGATGGCAGGGAGTCATGTCCTAGGCCAGACTATTCCCTGACAAAGGTCATTTTTCACTTTAACCCTGTCAGTTGTCTTTTTGCATCTACAATAACGTATGTTCAGAATGTCAACGTCATTTTCTTTTTCTGGACCCCTCAAAGCATAGGTACCACCCCAGAGTGGAGACTACAAGTTCCCTCATTGTTATTGAATTAATTGTTGACTGTTAACTATCCTGCACCCACCTATGTAAAGGATGTTACTTTTTTATCCAATGCCAGAGGTTTTCCCACTTTGCTTTCTCTCACCTCCTTAATCAATAACCAATGGATTTCATGTAATTCACTTGTCTTTTTTTTATTGTAATATATAAAATAAGGTACATAACTGCCATCCTCAGGAGTTTAATCTCAATCTATTAAGGTTTGGCTTCCTAGCAATTGTTGTCAGTTGATTCAAACACACTCACAAAAATTCTCTAAAGGCCTGAATGTTTCTTATGTTGACAGCTTGGTTATTGTTGTTGCAAAGTGGGTCTAGTGAAGTCTATGGCAGTGGTTGGCAAACTGCGGCTCGTGAGCCACAAGCTGCTCTTTGGCCCCTTGAGTGTGACTCTTCCACAAAATACCATGGTCTGGGCAAGTCTATTTTGAAGAAATGGCATTAGAAGAAGTTTAAGTTTAAAAAAGTTGGCTCTCAAAAAAAAATTCAATTGCTGTACTGTTGATATTTGGCTCTGTTGACTAACTAGTTTGCCAACCTCTGATCGATGGAATGGAACTGGAAGTCAAATAAAAACTGTAAGGTCAATGATATTTTATTAGGTTTTTTACTTCTATTTATTTCTTTACTTTTATTGTTGATTCTATGAGAGATGTCTCCATTTCTTCCCCCTTTGCCTGCCTCCAACAAGTGCCCATAACTCTCTTCCCTCTGCCATCATCACATTGTTATCTGCATCTATGGGTTATGCATATATGTTCTTTGGCTAATACCTTCACCTTCTTTCATCAAGTCCCCTTACCTTCCACCTCTCTGACAATTGTCAGTCTGTTCCATGTATCTATGCCTCTGTTTCTATTTAGTTTTTCAGTTTACTTTATTCATTAGATTTCACATACTATTAGATCATATGGTATTTATCTTCCTCTAACTGGCTTATTTCACTTAGTATAATAATCTCCAGGTTCCTCAATGCTATCTCAAAAAATAAGAGTTCCTTCTTCCTTTTTTAAAAAAATAAATCTTTATTGTTCAGATTATTACATTTGTTTCCCCCCCCTATAGCTCCCCTCCACCCAGCTCCCACCCCTTCCTCTACCCTTACCTCCACCTGAATTGTCCTCATTTATAGGTGTATGATTTTTGTCCAGTATCTCCCTGCACCTCCTCACCCCTTCCCCCCTGAGAATTGTCAGTCCACTCCTTTTTTATGCTTCTGATTCTATTATATTCACTGTTCATTAAATTTTTAAATCACTTAACTTTTAGATTCACTTGTTGATAGGTACACAAGAGTGTACCTTTCAGCATTTTATATAATATTGGTTTGGTGTTGATGAATTCCTTTAGCTTTTTCTTATCTGTGAAGCTCTTTATCCACCCTTCAATTCTGAATGATAGCTTTGCTCAGTAGAGTATTCTTGGTTGTAGGTTCTTGTTATTCATCACTTTGCATATTTCTTGCCACTCCCATCTGACCTGCATAGTTTCTATTGAGAAATTAGCTGACAATCCTATGGGTGCTCCCTTATAGGTAATTAATTGTTTTTCTCATGCTGCTCTTTAATATTCTCTCTCTGTCTTTTGCTCTTGGTATTTTAATTATGATGTGTCTTGGTATGGTCCCCTTTGGATTCATTTTATTTGGGATTCTGTGTGCTTCCTGGACTTGTAAATCTATTTCTTTCACCAGATATGGGAAGTTTTCAGTCATTCTTTCTTCAAATAGGTTTTCAGTAGCTTGCTCTCTCTCTTCTTCTGGCACCCCCATAATTCTGATATTGGTACACTTGAAGTTGCCCCAGAGGCTCCTTACACTATCTTCACATTTTTGGATTCTTTTTTCTTCTTGCTTTACCAGTCGAGTGTTTTCTGCTTCTTTGTATTTCAAATCTTTGACTTGATTCTTGCCTTCCTCTAGTCTGCTGTTAGATCTCTGTGTAATATTTTTTTTATTTCAATCAGTGTATGTTTAATTTCTAGTTGGTCCTTTTCCATCTCCTCTTGGGTCTCACTAACTTTATCCATCTTTTCTAGGAAATTCTTTTTTTTTAATATATTTTATTATTTTTTTTACAGAGGAAGAGACAGGGATAGAGAGTTTGAAACATCGATGAGAGAGAGACATCAATCAGCTGCCTTCTGCACATCCCCACTAGGGATGTGCCTGCAACCAAGGTACATGCCCTTGACCAGAATCGAACCTGGGACCCTTCAGTCTGCAGGCTGACGCTCTATCCACTGAGCCAAACTGGTTTTGGCTCTAGGAAATTCTTGAAAAAACTTATAACCATGGTTTTGAGCTCTATATGCAGTCATTTGTTTTCCTCCATTTCTTTCATTTGTGATCTGTTCCTTTGTCTCCACATTTTCACTATGCCAGGAGAACTTCTGTGCTGGAATCAGCCTTATGATATAAGACTTCCAAATCTACAAAAGCCTCTCTGTTGAGCTTGGATGGGGTGGAGTCTCAGGGCTGAGCAGAGACAGCCTTGGCTTCCAGTCAGCCCTACCCTACATAGCCCCTGGATCTCAAGTGTCTCTGGGTAATCACTGCAGCTGTCTCTGTGAGCATGCACACACCTGCCTCTAGACCTCTGCCTTTTTGGTTTCCTTGCACTCCAGGACCCATATAAATCTGGGTCCTCGGGGTCCCACCCAAAACTGGGGTTCAGTGCAGTTAGAAGTGGCACAGTTGGGAGGCTCTGTTTCTTGTCCACTAGAGAAAGCTAGTGGCACAATCAGCAGTCTGTCTTCTGCACGCAGTGGTGTGCGCACCCCAGACCTCAGCCCTTTCATGGCTCTCCTAAATTTCCGTGCACTCCTGCCTCTTTACAGTCCAGACTCCCTCCATATGAGTCTCGCCCAAAACTGGGTTTCAGTGCAATAGGATAAGGGGTTCAGTGCAATTGGGAGTTTCTGTCTCCTTCTCGCCAGAGGGAGCCAGTCAGGCACTCCTACGCACACTCTCTCCAAGCGAGCATCTCCATACCTCAGCTTTTTGCAGCTCCTCAGGGTCTCTGTGAGCCCCTCTCTTTTCTTTTAGTTGTAGAATTTCCACTCAGCTAACTTTCCTGTGGTTCTGGATGATGTCCATTCTGTTTTTTAGTTTGTAGTTTTGAAATTGTTGTGCGAGGCAGCAGTTTAGGTGTTCACCTATGCCACAATCTTGTTGTTTTTTTTCTCAAGTTCCTTCTGTCTTATAGTCTTGTAGCATGGGCATGTAAATGTACCACCGTTTTTTTATCTACTCATCTATAGATGGGCATTTGAGCTGTTTCCAGATTTGGCTATCTTACCTAATAATAGACAAACATGTAAATTGACCATACCTCTGCTACACCACCAGCCAATCAGGAGTGATATGCAAATTAACCCAACAAAAAATGGAAATTCATTTGCATACTCAGCCATTGAGTGATGGGGCAGGGTGCTTGCATCATCACCATGCCGATGACGCAGGCATTCTGCCTCACCCCCAGTCTCTCAGGGCCTCTAGTAGCATGGGATGGAGGGGCTGGAGCAGAAAGAGGCAGCTCCAGGGCCTGAGCAGAAAGAGGCTAGGCTGGAGTGGAATGGTGGTGCCAGCAGCCAGGAAAAGGAAAGCCCATTCTAGCACAAATCTTCATTAGGCTTCTAGTTGTAAATAATGCTGCTATGACCAGAGGGCTTCATATGTTCTTTTGAATTATTGTTTTGGGCTTTTCATATATATTCCCAGAATTGGTATAGGTTGGTCATAAAGCAGTTCCATTTTTAATTTTTTGAGGTAACTCCATTCTGCTTTGCATAGTGGTTGCACCAGTCTGCATTCCCTCTAACAGTGCAGGAGGGTTCCTTTTTCTCCACATCCTCTCCAACATTTGTTGTTTGTTGATTTATTGATGGTAGCCATTCTGGCAGATGTGAAGTGATATCTCATTGTGGTTTGAATTTACATTGAACCTTTTTTCACAAAAACCAGTGGTTGGCAAACTGGGGCTTGCAAGATACATGCAGCTCTTTGGCCCCTTGAGTGTGGTTCTTACACAAAATACCATGGACTGGGCGAGTCTATTTTGAAGAAGTGGCATTAGAAGAAGTTTAAGTTTAAAAAATTTGGCTCTCAAAAGAAATTTCAATCATTGTATTGTTGATATTTGGCTCTGTTGACTAATGAATTTGCTGACCACTGACATAGACAATCTATATGTCTATTCAGATCCTTTGCCCATTTTTTTATTTGAATTGTTAGCTTCTTGGGTATTGAGTTTTGTAAGTTCTTTATAATTTTGGAAATTAACCCTTTATCAGATGTATCATTGGTGAATATATTCTATCATACAGTTGGCCCCCTATTCATTTTGTTGAGGGTTTCTTTTGTGATGCAGAAGCATTTTAGTTTGATGTAGTCCTATTTGCTTATTTTCCCTTACCCTAGGAAACATATCAGCAAAAATATTGCTATGAGAAATGTCTAAGATTTTACTGTCCATGTTTTCTTCTAGAATTTTTATGGTTTCACAACTTACATTTAAGTCTTTTGTCCATTTTTAATTCATTCTGTGTATGGTGTAAGTTGGAGGTCTAGTTTCAATTTTTTGCATGTTTGTCTAATTTTTAAGTACCAACACTATTTATTGAATAGATTGTCTTTACCCCTTGTATGTTCTTGCCTCTTTTGTCAAATAATTTACAATAGAGGCATGAGTTGATTTGGGGGCTCTCTGTTCTGTTCCATTGATCTACATGCTTGTTCCTCTGCCAATACCAAGCTGTTTTTATTCCAATGGTCTTGTAGTATATTTCAATTTCAGGTATTGTGATATCTCCAATTTTGTTTGTTTTTTCCTCAAGATTGATGAAGCTATTCAGGGTCTTTTTTGCTTCTATATGAATTTTTGGAGTATTTGTTCTAGATCTGTGAAATATATCATTGATTACATTGAGTCTACAGATTGCCTATGGTAGTATGGACATTTTAATGATGTAAATTCTTCCAGTTCATAAACATGGTATATGCTTCCAATTATTTGTATATTCTTCAATATCTTTCTTTAATGTCTTGTAGTTTTCTGAGTACAAATCTTTTTCCTTCTTTGTTGAATTCATTCCTAAGTACCTTATTTTTTTGTTACAATAGTAAATGGGATTGTTTTCTTAATTTCTCTTCCTGATAGTTCATTATTAGTGTATCAAAATGTCACTCATTTATTAATATTAATTTTGTATCTTGCTATAGTCAAAATACTGAATTCATTTATTAGCTCTAGTAGCTTTTTGGTGGAGTCTTTGGAATTTTCTGTGTACAATACAATGTCACCTGCGAATAATGAAAGTTTTACCTCCTTTCTGATTTGAATGCTCTTTACTTTTTCTTCTTGTCTGATGGTTGTGTGGCTAGGACTTTCAGTATTATGTGGTAAAAACAGATATCCCTGTCTTATTTCTGATTTTAAGGGAAAAGCTTTTATTATTGCTCACTGAGTATGATGTATGTTGTGGGTTTGACATATATGGCTTTTATTACACTGACGTATGTTACCTCTATTCCTACTTTGCTGAGAGATTTTATAATAAATGGATGCTGGATTTTATCAAATGCTTTTTCTGCATCTATTGATATGATCATGGTTTTTACCTTTCATTTCGTTTCTGTGGTGTAGCACATTTATTGATTTGCAGATATTGGACCAACCTTGCATCCCTACAATTAATCTCACTTCATCATAATGTATGACCTTTATAATGTACTAGAGGCCTGGTACATGAATTTCTGCACCAGTGAATGCTTTCAGGATCAGGCCAAAACCAGCTCTCTGATATCCCTTGAGGGGTCCTGGACTGTGAGAGGGCACAGGTCAGGTGGAGGACCCAGTGCACAATCAGGGTCAAGGAGGTACATGGGAGGTTAGTCAACCAGAGACATACTACAGGAGGGCTTCAGGCTGTGTCAAGCTTGTTTCAATCAGTCTCAATCAATCAGCTGGACCCCAGCAGCAGGTTAACCTACCAAAGTGTCCACACCCTTGTGATCAGTACATGTTATAGCAACTGGTCGACTGGTAAACTGTCTGACCTGCTTCCACGTCATAGTAAGCAGTTGAGCAGCCTTAGCATATCATTAGCATATTATACTTTGATTGGTTGAACAGACTGCTGGACACATAGCATATTAGGCTTTCATTGCAAAGGATTGCTGGATCTGGTTTGCTAATATTTGTTGAGGATTTTAGCATCTATGTTCATCAAGGAAATTTGGCCTATAATTTTCTTTCTTTGTAGTGTCTCTATCTAGTTTTGGAATTGGGATTATGCTGGCCTTATAAAATTTGTTTGGGTGCTTTCCCTCTTCTTAAAATTTTTGGAATAGTTTGAGAAGGATAGGCATTATTTCTTCTTCAAATGTTTGGTAAAAAATTAACCCATGAAGCCATTTGATCCAGGATTTTTATTTGTTGGGATGTTTTTTGTTTGTTTGTTTTTTTATATATATTTTATTGATTTTTTGCAGAGAGGAAGGGAGAGGGATAGAGAGTTAGAAGCATTGATGAGAGAGAGACATCCATCAGCTGCCTCCTGCATGCCCCCCACTGGGGATGTGCCCACAACCAAGGTACATGCCCTTGACTAGAATCAAACCTGGGACCGTTCAGTCTGCAGGCTGATGCTCTATCCACTGAGCCGCACCAGTTTGGGGTGTTGGGATGTTTTTGATTACTGCTTCAATATTACTAGTTGTAATCTGTCTATTCAGATCCTCTGATTCTTCTTCATTCAATTTTGATAGATCCACGTGTTTCTAATAATTTATGCTTTTTTCCCAGATATCTCAATTCACTGGCATGTAGTTTTTAGTAAGACTTTCTTACAATTCTTTATATTTCTTTGGGGTCAATTGTTACTTCTCCTCTTTCATTTCTGATTTTGTTTATTTGGATCCTCTCTCTTTTCTTCTTGATGAGTCTAGTTAAAGGTTTGTCAATCTTTTCAAAGACACAGCATATTGTTTCATAGATCTTTTGTATTTTTTAGAATCTTATTTATTTATTTCTGCTCTGATGTTTATTATTTTCTTCCTTACACTCAATATGGACTTTGTTTGCTGTTGTTGTTTCTAGTGCCATAAAATGTAAAGTTTATTTGAGATTGTTTATTTGATATTTTCCTTGTTCCTTGGAGTAGGCCTATAATGATATATGAATTTTCCTGAGAGAAACCAAGATGGTGACATAGGTGAACACCTAAACTGCTGCCTTGCATAATAATTTTAAAAATACAGCTAAAACACAGATCAGATGTCATCCAGAACAACAGGAAAGCTGGTTGAGTGAAAATTCTACAACTAGAAGGAAAGAGAGGGGCTCATGGAGACTCAGAGGAACTGCAAAAAGCTGAGGTACAGAAACATGCACATGGCTTCAGAAATTTCTGACTGCACTGAACTCCAGTTCTGACTGCACTGAATCCCATTCTGGGTGAGACTCATACAGGGGAAGTCTAGACTGTCAGGAAAAGGGAGGAGTGCACATAAACTCAGGGGAGCTTCTAAAGCAGAGGTCTGGAGGTGCGCACACGAGTGCACGCAGAGAGGACTGACTGCTGATTGTGCCACTGGCTTTCTCTAGTGGGAGGAAGACGGAACCTCCCAAATGCACTGAACTCCAGTTCCAACTGCACTGAACCTTAGTTTTGGGCAAAATCCTGGGGATCCAGACTCATACAGGTCCTCAGAGCACACAGAAATTCAGAGGAGCTGCGAATTAGAGGTCTATTCTGCCCCATCCAAACCAAGCACAGAGACTTTTGCAATTTTGCAAATCTTGTCTCATAAGTCTGACTCCAACACAGAAGTTCTCCTGGTGTAGACATAGTTGATTTTCATAGCCAATTGGCCTGGAGTAGTGGTTCTCAACCTGTAGGTCATGACCCCCTTGGGGGTCGAACAACACTTTCACAGGGGTCACGTAAGACCATCGGAAAACACAAGTATTTACATTATAATTCATAAAAATAGCAAAATTACAGTTATGAATTATGGTTGGGGGTTACCACAACATGAGGAACTATATTAAAGGGTCACGGCATTAGAAAGGTTGAGAACCACTGGCCTGGAGGTCAATTCTCACAGTGATACCAACAATCAAGACTTAACTACAACAATGCTGTACACACAGTCCACAAAGGGTGCACCAAGAGTGTCCACCTCAGGTAACTTGGGAGGCGGAGCTACTGAGCCATAGAGAACTCCTAACACACAAAGCTACTCTACCAACTCAGGGAAGCAGCAAAATGCGGAGACAAAGGAAGAGATCACAAATGAAAGAAATCGAGGAAAACAAATGACTAGATATAGAGTTCAAAACCATGGTTATAGGGTTTTTCAAGAATTTCCTAGAAAATATGGATAAATTTTGTGAGACCCTGGAGGATATGAAAAGGACCAAAAAGAAATTAAACATACACTGACTGAAATAAAAAAATATTATATAGAGACCTAACAGCAGACTAGAGGACCACAGAATCAAGTCAAAGATTTAAAATATAAAGAAGCAGAAAATACTCAACTGGAAAAGCAAGAAGAAAAAAGAATTTAAAAAATTGAAGCTAGTGAAAGGAGCCTCTGGGGCAACTTCAAGTGTACCAACATCAGAATTATGGGGGTGCCAGAAGAAGAGAGAGAGCAAGATACTGAAAACCTATTTGAAGAAAGAATGACTGAAAACTTCCCACATCTGGTAAAAGAAATAGACTTCCAAGTCCAGGAAGTGCACAGACCCCAAACAAATGGAGTCCAAAGAGGACCACACCAACACAGATCATAATTAAAATGCCAAGAGCAAAAGACAAAGAGAGAATATTAAAAACAGCAAGAGAAAAAGTTAATTACCTATAAGGGAGCACCCATATGATTTTCAGTTGATTTCTCAACAGAAACTATGCAGGTTAGATGGAAGTAGCAAGAAATATTCAAAGTGATGAATAGAAGAACCTACAACCAAGATTACTCTACCCAGCAAAGCTGTCATTCAGAATGGAAGGTCAGAGAAAGAGCTTCACAGATAAGAAAAAGCTAAAGGAGTTCATCAGCACCAAATCAGTATTATATGAAATGCTGAAAGGTTCTCTTTAAAAGGAGGAAAAAGAAGAAAAACGTAAAGATAAAAATTATGAACAACAAATATATATCTATCAACAAGTGAATCTAAAAATCAAGTGAATTTAAAATCTGATGAACAGAATAAACTGGTGAATATAA
Source organism: Lasiurus borealis (assembly GCA_004026805.1). Lineage (NCBI taxonomy): Eukaryota > Metazoa > Chordata > Mammalia > Chiroptera > Vespertilionidae > Lasiurus > Lasiurus borealis. Next base: position 69,923 of record PVJN01003018.1, on the reverse strand, counting down.
TAGAATCAGGGGCATAGAAAGGGACTGGACTGACAATTCTCAGGAGTTAAGGGGTAAGGGGGAGTGAGGGAAGAGACTGGACAAAAATCATACACCTATAGGTGAAGACAATGCAGGGGACTTAAGGGCAGAGGGTGGGGTGGGAACTGGGTAGAGAGGAATTATGGGGGGGGGGTAAAAAGAGGAACAATTGTAATAATCTGAACAATGAAGATTTATTAAATTAAAAAAATTTTTTTCCAAGGTATCTTTTTATTTCTTCCTTGATCTCAATGTTAATCCATTCATTGTTTAGTAACATGTTATTTAGTCTCTATGAGTTTGTGTGTTTTCAGTTTTTCCTGTTGTTGATTTTTTTAAAAAATATCATTATGATCAGAGAAAGCACTTGATTTTATTTCAATATTTTTCAATTTATTGAAACTTGTTAGTGTCCTAATATGTGGTCTAGCCTAGAACATGTTCTATTTGCACTTGGAAAGAATGTATTTTCTTCTGCTTTAGGGTGAAATACTCTGAAGATTTCAATTAACTAAATCTGATCTAGTGTGTCATGTAAGGCCATCATTTTCTTGTAGACTTTCTGTCTGGAAGATATATCCATTCTTATAATCGGGGTGTTAAAATCCCCTAGTATGACTGCCTTACTGTCAGTCTCTCCCTTTATGTCTATCAAGATTTGCTTTACATATTTAGGTGCTCCTATGTTGGCTGCATAAGTATTTACCAGAATTATGTCTTCTTATTGGATTGTTCCTTTTATCATTGTCTCTTACTATAGTCTTTGTTTTAAAGTCTATTTTGTCAGTTATAAGTATTGCTGCCTCCATTTTCCCCCCTTTACTTTTAGTCTGTATGTATCGTTAGTTCTGCAGTATCTCTTATAGACAACAAATATATGAGCCTTGTTTTCTTATTCATTCAGTTACCCTATGTACTTTTATTGCCATTTACAATTAAAGTGATCATTGATAGGTACGATTTTATTGCCGTTTTATTTTTTAAACTCTGTTAAATTTTTTGTTCTTTCTTCTACTTCTAAAAGCAAGCCTTTTAACATTTCTTGCAGTATTGGTGGTGATAAAAAACTCCTTTAGCTTTTACTTGTCTTGGAAGCTCTTTATTTCACCTTTAATTTTTAAGTATAGCCTTGCTGGCTAAAGTAGTCTCAGTTTTAAGTCCTTGCTTTTCATCACTTTGAACATTTCATGCCAATCCCTTCTGGCCTGAAATATTTCTGTTGAGAGATCAGCTGGTAGTTTTATGGAAACTCCCTTGTAATTAAGTAATTGCTTTTCTCTTGCTGCTTGTAAGATTCTCTCTTTGTCTTTAATTTTTGCCATTTTAATTGTGATGTGTTTGGTGTGGGTCTCTTTGGGTTTCCTGGATTTGTGTGTCTTTCCTTCACCAAGTTGGAAAGTTTGGGGTCATTATTTCATCAAATAAGTTCTCGATCCATTGCTCTTGCTCTTTTTCTGGTAACCCCTACAATTCAAACGTTGTTATAATTCATGTTGTCCCATAGCTCCCTGAAACTATTCTCATTCTTTTAATTCTTTTTTTCTTTATGCTGCTTTGATTGGGTATTTCTTCTACCTTGTCTTCTAAATTGCTGATTCATTCTTCTGCTTCCTCCAACCTATTTTTTAAAAATTATATTTTTTTAATTGATTTCAGAGAGGAGGAGAGAGATAGAAACATCAATGATGAGAGAGAATTAATCAGCTGCCTCCTGCATGCCCCCCACTGGTGATCGAGCCCACAACCCAGACATATGCCCTTGACCAGAATCAAACCTGAGGCCCTTGAATACACAGGCCAATGCTCTCTCTATCCACTGAGCCAAATCAGCCAGGGTTCCAACCTACTTTTTTTTTAATTTAATAAATCTTTATTCAGATTATTACAGTTGTTCCTCTTTTTACCCCCCATAGCTCCCCTCCACCCAGCTCCCACCCCACCCTCTGCCCTTACATCCCCCCTCACATTGTCTTCATCCATAGGTGTATGATTTTTGTCCAGTCTCTCCCCGCACTCTCTCATCCTTTTCCGCCTGTGAAATGTCAGTCCATTTCCCTTTCTATGCCCCTGATTCTATTATATTTACCAGTTTATTCTGTTCATCAGATTTTTTATTCACTTGATTTTTAGATTCACTTGTTGATAGATAAGTATTTGTTGTTCATAATTTTTATCTCTATCTTCTCTTCTTCTTCCTCTTCTTAAAGAATACCTTTCAGCATTTCATATAATATTGGTTTGGTGGTGATGAACTCCTTTAGCTTTTTCTTATCTGTGAAGCTCTTTATTCATCCTTCAATTCTGAATGATAGCTTTGCTGGGTAGAGTATTCTTGGTTGTAGGTTCTTGCTATTCATCACTTTGAATATTTCTTGCCACTCCCATCTGGCCTGCATAGTTTCTATTGAGAAATTAGCTGACAAACATATGGGTGCACCCTTGTATGTAACTGTTTTTCTCTTGCTGCTTTTAATATTCTCTCTGTCTTTTGCTCTTGGCATTTTAATTATGATCTGTGTTGGTGTGGTCCTCTTTGGACTCCATTTGTTTGGGGTTCTGTGCACTTCCTGGACTTGGAAGTCTATTTCTTTCACCAGATGTGGGAAGTTGTCAGTCATTCTTTCTTCAAATATGTTTTCAGTATCTTGCTCTCTCTCTTCTTCTGGCACCCCCATAATTCTGATGTTGGTACACTTGAAGTTGCCCCAGAGGCTCCTTATACTAGCTTCAATTTTTTAAATTCTTTTTTCTTCTTGTTTTTCCAGTTGAGTATTTTCTGCTTCTTTATATTTTAAATCTTTGACTTGATTCTGCGATCCTCTAGTCTGCTGTTAGGTCTCTATATAATATTTTTTATTTCAGTCAGTGTATGTTTAATTTCTAGTTGATCCTTTTTCATCTCCTCTTGGGTCTTGCTAAATTTATCCATCTTTTCTACGAAATCTTGAAAAATTTATAACTATGGTTTTGAACTACATATCCAGTCATTTGTTTTCCTCCTTTTCTTTTGTTTGTGATCTGTTCCTTTGTCTCCACGTTTTTGCTGCTTCCCCTTGTATGCTAGGTGTCCTATATTGCCCAGTAGCTCTGCCTCCCCAGTTACTTGAGGTGGATGCTATTGGTGCACCCCTTTGTGGACTGTATGTACAGCTTTGTTGTAGTTAAATCTTGATTGTTATTGGAGGTAATTGATCTCCAAGCCAATTGGTTGTGAGGATCAGCTGTGTCTACCCTGGGAGAACTTCTGTGCTGGAGTCAGCCTTATGATACAAGACTTGCAAAATTGGAAAAGCCTCTGTATTCAGCTTAGATGGGGCAGACAGCCTTGGCTTTCCATCAGTCCTGCCATGCATGGCCCATGGGTCTCAGTGTCCCTTAGTAATCACTGCAGCCTTCTCTTTGCCCACTCATACTCATAAGCCTCCAGATCTCTGCCTTTCATGGCTCCCCTGAGTTTTTTGTGCTCTGGGGACCCATATGAGTCTAGGTCCCCAGGGTCTCCCCCCAAACTGGAGTTCAATGCAGTTGGAAGTAGAGTTCAGCACAGTTGGAAGATTCTGACTTCCTCCCACTAGAGAAAACCAGCGGCGCAATCAGCAGTAAGTTCTCTCTGCATGCACTGGCATGCACATCTCTAAACCTCTGCCTTTCGTGGCTCCCCTGAATTTCCAGGCACTCCTTTTTTTCAACAGACCAGAATTCCCCCAATATGAGTCTCGCCCGGAACTGGGGTTCAGTGCAGTCAGAACTGGGGTTCAGTGCACTCGGGAGTTTCTGTCTCCCTCCCACTAGAGGAAGCCAGCCAGGCATTCCGCCGTCCATCCTCTCCACGCATGTGTCTCCATACCTCAGCCTTTTGCAGCTCCTCTGAGTCTCCATGAGCCTCTCTCTTTCCTTCTAGTTGTAGAATTTCCACTCACACAGCTTTCTTGTGGTTCTGGATGATGTCTGTGTTGTCTTTTAGCTGTAGTTTTAAAATTGTTGTGTGAAGCCGCAGTTTAGGTGTTCACCTATGCAGTCATCTTGGTTTCTCCCCAACCTACTTTTTATTCCTTCCAGTGTACTCTTGATATCAGATATGCTATTCTTCATTTCCAACTTTTTCATTATTTCTATGTCATTTTTTATGATGCTGTAGTTCTTACTAAGTAGCTTTAACAGCTTTATAACCATTACTATGTCTGATGGATTGCTTGTTCCAATTCATTTTGCTCTTTTTCTGGAGATTCCTCCTGTTCTTTCATTTGTGACTTGTTTCTTTGTCTCCCCATTTTATTTTTTTATTTTATTTTTTTAGTCTGAACAATAAAGATTTATTAAATCAAAAAGAAAAAAGACCTTACATATCATCATCATGTGTTTTCAGAGAAGCTGGTGGTGGGAGTGGGGGTGGAGGGAGGTTTCTGTGTAACTGAGAACTTGTGCTGGTCCATGAGGGGTCAGATGCCTGGGCATTCCTTGCATCATAACCTCTCCTCAGCTTTAACTGCACCACTCTTCATTCCTAACAGGTCCCTGTGGCCCTCTCCCCCTCTTGTGTCTCTCCTGTGCCAGACCTCCTTGTCCTGATATCCTCTCCTCTTACAGGGCTCCCTCCTCCCACAGCCTTTCTGCAGCATCTTTTCTCTGGAATGTGCCCCCTTCTGCTCTTTCTGGGACTCATCCTTCTCCTGATGATTGGCATCCTTGTGATTAGATCCAAAAGTGAGTGTCACGGGATGGGCAGGGATGGGAGCAATAGTGGGGCACAGTAATTTGGGCACTGATGATGACCATGGTGAGTAAAAACAGCTGCTGGCTCTGTTTCTTACTCATAGGTAATGTAGTCAAAATACCTAACCTCTGGGTTCTCTTTCTTTTTTTTAAAATTAAATCTTTATTATTCAGATTATTACATTTGTTTCTTTTTTCCCCCTCCATAGCTCCTCTCCACCCAGCTCCGACCCTTCCATCTATCCTTACCTCCCTCCCGTTGACCTCATTCATAGATGTATGATTTTTGTCCACTCTCTCCCTGTACACCCTTTCTCCCTGAGAATTATCAGTCTACTCCCCTTCTGTGCTCCTGATTCTATTATATTCACCAGTTTATTCTGTTGATCAAATTTTTAATTCATTTAATTTTTAGATTCACTTGTTGATAGATATGTATTTGTTGTTCATAATTGTTTATCTTTTACCTTTTTCTTCTTCCTATTCTAAAAGAGTACCTTTCAGCATTTCATATAATACTGGTTTGGAATTGATGAACTCCTTTAGCCTTTTCTTATCTGTGAAGCTCTTTATCTGCCCCTCAATTCTGAATGATACTTCTGCCGGATAGAGTATTCTTGGTTGTAGGATCTTGCTATTCATCACGTTGAATAATTCTTGCCACTCCCATCTGACCTTCATCGTTTCTGTTGAGAAATCAGCTTACAGACATGTGGGTGCTCCCTTGTAGGTAATGAACTGTTTTTCTCTTGCTACTTTTAATATTCTCTCCTTGTCCTTTGCTCCTGGCATTTTAATTATGATGTGTCTTGGTGTAGTCCTCTTTGGATTCTTTTTATATGGGGTTCTGTGTGCTTCCTGGACTTGTAAGTCTATTTCTTTTACCAGATGTGGGAAGTTTTCAGTCATTATTTCTTTAAATAGGTTTTCAGTATCTTGCTCTCTCTTCTTCTGGCACCCTCACAATTCTGATGTTGGAATTGAAGCTGTCCCAGAAGCTCTTTACATTATCTTCACATTTTTGGATTCTTTTTTCTTCTTGCTTTTCCAGTTGAGTGGTTTATGATTCTTTATATTTCAAATCTTTGACTTGATTCTTGCCTTCCTTTAGTCTGCTGTTAGGTCTCTGTGTAATATTTTTTATTTCAGTCAGTGTATGTTTAATTTCTAGTTGGTCCTTTTCCATCTCTAGTTGGATCTTTTCTATCTCTAGTTGGTTCTTTTTCATCTCTAGTTGGTCCTTTTTCAACTCCTCTTGGGTCTTGCTAACTTTGTCCAATTTTTCTAGGATATTCTTGAAAAACCTTATAAGTGTGGTTTTGAACTCTATATCTAGTTGTTTGTTTTCCTCCATTCCTTTTGTTTGTGATCCCTTCCCTTGTCTTGGCATTTTCACTATGCTGGGAAAACTTCTGTGTTGGATTCAGCCTCATGATACCAGACTTGAAAAACTGCAAAAGCCTCTCTGTTGAGCTTGGGATGGGTGGAGTCTCAGGACTTAATGGACCACCTTGCCTTCCAGTCGGCCCCACCCTCCACGGCCCCTGAGTCTCACGTGCTCAAGTGGTCTCTGTGTGCGCACGCGCTCTAGCAGTGCCTCTAGACTGCTGCCCGTTCGGCTCCCCTGTGCTCCGTGACCATATGAGTCTGGGTCCCCAGAGTTTCGCCAGAAACTGGGGTTTAGTGGAATTAGAAGTTACGCAGTTGGGAGGGTCTGTCTCCCGCCCACTAGTGAAAGCCAGTGGCACAACCAACAGTCAGTCCTCTGTGTGCACTGCCATGCGCGTCACCAGACTTCTGATCTTTTGTGACTCCCCTAAATTTCCATGCACTTCTCCCTTTTCATAGTCCAAACTCCCCCTGTATGAGTTTCAGCTGTTCTGGGCTTTAGGGTCGTAGGATAAGGAGTTCAATGCCTTTGAGAGTCTCCGTCTCTCTCCCGCCAGATAAAGCCAGCCAGGTACTCCAGCACCTGCTCTCTCCACATGCATGTCTCCATACCTCAGCTTTTTGCAGCTCCTCTGGGTCTCTGTGAGCCCCTCCTTTCTTTCTATTTGTTGAATTTCCACTCATCCAACTCTCCTGTGATTCTGGATGATGTCTGTTCTGTCTTTTAGTTGTAGTTTTGAAATTGTTGTGTGAGGCAGCAGTGTAGGTGTTTACCTATGCTGCCATCTTGGATTCTCCTCCCTCCATTTTATTTTTATCTTTGTGTGTTTTTTATATGTATTATATTAATCTACTATGACTCCCAATATTTTGGGGGTGTCCTTATAGACTAGGTGTCCTGTCGGAAACCAAATATTGTTCTCACTAAATGGATGTAAACAGGAGGCCAGAAGGCTGGTCAACCTTAATTGCTCTGAAAGGTCAGAGCTGATTATTCGCTGTTTAGGTAAAACATTATTGGTTGAAGCAACCTCTATCTGTTTGTTTCATGTTAATTTCTGTTTTTGTTATTTCCTGCCTAAAGGCTAGGGGTGTGTCCCAAAGCCTTAATAAAGGGGAGAACAAAGCCAGAGCAAGTGGCAGTCTTTTCCACTAGAGGAAGGCTCCCGCCTGGCCTCCCAATATCGCCAAATTAATATTTTCTAGTCTCTCATTTCATTTGCGTGCGGCCTCCTTCAGAACCCGAACCCTGAACCGGGAACCCTGAACCACGTGGAACGTGGAAAGAGGTTCCCACATCTGGCGCCGAACAGGGAATCCGGAAAAAGGTGCTCACATCTGGAGCCTGACCGCAGGATGTCTGGAGGAGAAGGTATTATTCGCCTAAGAGCGAAGGAAGGAAAATTCACCAAGGAAAATGGTGAGGGAAGATTCACCTAGGAAAAGGTGAGAGGAATTCAAAATATGCAAAGCTCACGGATTAACTACAGAATCGCAATCTGTAAGTAGGGTGGGAATGTCTTTTGCAGCCAGGCTAATGGGGAAGAATTAGGTTATAAATATAAAGTAAACTTTATTATAGACTTTTGGTTTGCATGCTTAAATAATGTGGTTTCTTGTTCAAATTATAATCTTAGTTTGTATTTGGAATCTGAAATCTGTAATAAGTGAAACTCCACTGCTAAAACTGCCTCTGGTGTGGAGAAATTCAAAGGTGAGAGGAGAGGGCAGGGCTATCTGCTCTCCTGCAATGAGATTACTGAAGGTTTCATTTAAAAATTATAAGAGAAATCGCAGGGAAATGCTAATCTTGGCCAAATTAGATGCTAGTTATTACTTCGGAAATCGAAAAAGAAAGAAAATATTTAATATCTGTCTTTATCTTTTAAGCATGAAAAGAAATTTGGCCAGATTTGTTACTGATGCTTTCCCCCCTGAAGTAAGCAGGATGTGGAGGAAGAGAGACACTGGCAATCCAGTATGGAAGCCCACTCTCCCAGTATACTAATCTAAAGTCTCCTTTCTCCACATGAAAAAGTTAAAAATTTAGAGATGTGTCTGGAATTTCTGTACTCGTGAGGAGAGAAGCCCGGCTTAAAAAGAAATCCACCTTTTTGGACATATAGACATATTAGACAGGGTTTTAAGCTGGAACCTCTCTGCAAAAGCTGCAGAAAAAGAAAAACCCAGAACTGGTCTTTATTTTTTAAGAAAAATGGCATAAAGGAACCAAAAGGAGAAGATTTTGTGTTATTAATCAAGGTTTTCAGCTAAATGCAAATTAAATTGGGAGAAAATAAAATAAAATTTTTCTAATAATTAGGAATTCAAAATACGTTGTTGATTGGTGTAATAAAAAAAGATTAATTCTGTGATTCCCAACTGACAGTTTAAAAATATAATTGATATCTTAAGATAAATATAAAAATATTATAATCTTTAAATCATATGTGAATATATATATTTGATGGTTTTTTCCATGTTAAAATTTCAAGGCTTTAACAGAGGTGATTCTTGGAAAGCTCAATGGGCCCAGAGTAATACAAGAAATTTGTTCTCTCTTTTTAAAGGACATCTTCTTAAATTTAACCCATCTAATATACTTGAAATTTCATGGAAAGCTTTATCAAATGAGAATTAATAAGTATATTTTAAATGTTGTAAAGGTTTTGGGCTCTAAGAAGGACACAGGGTAGCACTCTAGGAAGAGGCATAAACATTCAGTCTCTGAGAGATCCAGTCTCTCGGTATCCTACATGTCAGAGAGGTAACCATTGGGCGAGACAGTGTAAATCAAAATTTAATAGAAATGGGCAGCCTCTAAATCAAGATACAGGGTATGGTCAACCACTGGGAAACGACCAGAGGTGTGTCCCCCAGTCCCGTTATTAATAGGGGAAATCTGTCCTGCAAGACCCACAGTGGATTCCCTCATCCCAGCAACTCCAGGAAGCGCAGGCCTGGATCTTAACAGCACTATAGCAGTCACTTTGACTCCTGATATTGCTCTGCAAGCTATTCCTACAGGAATTTGGGGTCCTATGTCACCGGGAGCATGGTAAAGAGGACGGTACAGATACCTGAGAAAGTATTTCTTGCAATGCCAACAGTTACCAGCTGTATGGTAATATTTCCTGGGGCACATGGGGAAGTATTTTTTACTTATATTCCTGACCCTTCATGGGTAAGAACCCTTAGGTGTACTGACTGATTCCCCTGTTTCTTGTGCTCTCTAAGAAGGGCAAAATTAAGTAACTAAATATTTCTTAAAATTCCAACATTATATGTGCTGCCGAAGTGAGCACAAAATTCCAACATTAGAATTTAAAATGACAAAAAGCCCATAGCTGCCTGATTCTTAAGCTAGAGGCGGGGCAACATTTGTGGCTTGTCCTGTCGGAAACCAAATATTGTTCTCACTAAATGGATGTAAACAGGAGGCCAGAAGGCTGGTCAACCTTAATTGCTCTGAAAGGTCAGAGCTGATTACTCACTGTTTAGGTAAAATATTATTGGTTGAAGCGACCTCTATCTGTTTGTTTCATGTTAATTTCTGTTTTTGTTATTTCCTGCCTAAAGGCTAGGGGTGTGTCCCAAAGCCTTAATAAAAGGGAGAAAAAGGCCAGAGCAAGTGGCATTCCTTTCCATTAGAGGAAGGCTCCCGCCTGTCCTCCCAATATCACCAAATTAATATTTTCTAGTCTCTCATTTCGTTTGCGTGCAGCCTCCTTCAGAACCTGAACCCTGAACCACGCAGGACGTGGAAAGAGATTCCCACAGTGTCCTATGGGACCCGGTTGTATAGTCTTCATCTCCTGAGCCGTGTACTCTAAGAATGTCCCTCATGTGGGTTATGCGGGCCTCCGTATTGTAACTGAGTCTTGCTTGCTGTTGGCCCATTTGTGGGTGGGATTGATCCTCAGACTGTCTGACTGTGAGACTAAAGCCTGACAATGATATGTGAGCTGTACTGTAGGTGCAGGCTCAAAATGGCTTCTTCTGCAAATCCTTTTCAGCTAGTCCTCAGTTGGTTATTCAGGATGATTGTTCCCTAATTTAGTTGTATTTCTAGTTTGGTCCTAGGGGGAGGTGAGTGCAAGATCCACCTACTCCAGCACTATCTTGAATGTTCTCAGATCAATGATTTTTGAAAAACGTTTGTAAACTTGTGTTAATCAAATCTCTGATATGATCAGGTGGGTTAGTAGTGTGAGGCAGAGTAATTTTTAGGAATTTTGTTTTCAATAGCAGCATGGCCTTTTCTTTTCTTTCTTTCTTTCTTTCTTTTTTTCTTTCTTCCTTCCTTCCTTCCTTCTTTCCTTTTTCCCTTTAAGACCAATATCATTTTTAATATATTTCATTGATTTTCCACAGAGAGGAAGAGAGAGGGATAGAGAGTTAGAAACATCGATGAGAGAGAAAGATCGATCAGCTGCCTCCTGTACGCCCCCTACTGGGGATGTGCCTGCAACCAAGGTACATGCCCTTGACCAGAATCCAACCTGGGACCTTTCAGTCCGCAGGCCGATGCTCTATCCACTGAGCCAAACCGGTTTTAGCAAGACCAATACCATTTTATTTTAATGCCCAGAGATAGAAGCAGAGAAAATTTGGGTGATGTAGGAGAGCTGAAAGACTGTTCTTTTTCTGCCTCATCTGAGTCCCTCCTGCAGCTACTAACTGTGGTGAAACTAATAAAAAGTATTAGTCTGAGACTCTTGGAAGACTGGGATTTCTATTACCATATGTCATCTAGAAATACGTTGATTTGTTTTCACTGAAGCCTGGAAGCAGGAACATTCACCTTCATGATACTGCATTCTTCATCAGCACCATCATCTCATCTTGACCAGGGACATCTGCTGTACTCCCAAAGTACCCTAGACTTGTGTGGCTGGACAATAGCTGGCACAGGTGAGCCTTCCTACTTGCTGCTTTCAGACTCATTCCTCCCTTCCCTGTCTTGCTCTGATTGCTGAATGCTGGCCCCTACAAACCACAGTTCCTAAGTTCCAGTCTTATTTTGGACAATGGCTACATCTCTAACAATGACTACATTTCCTCCTGGAACCCAAAGCTGTCACTCACCCCCTTCCCTGCTTTTGACCCTCACTGCCAGGGTCTTTCTCCCATGGATGCAGCTCCTTCTCTATAAACCTCTGTCTACACATAGCCTCTTTCCTGCTCTTCCTGCCTCCAGCCCATCCTGGGCACAGTCCATCCTGCACTAGGTTCCAGAGGGTCCATTCACAGGCTATCCTTACTCAGGAAATATGCATTACTTGATTAGGTCTACTTCATCTAGTCCAAACATACCAGACCTTTCTCATTGCCTGCTATTTCAAAATCCAAGAGATGGTAGTTTTAAGGAGAAGCTAGTTACCTAGATCAGGCACCTTAAAGAAGTCTGTAATAAAAAAATTGAAATCAATGTCTTGGGATGTAGACACTCCTTCTAGGAAGGTCTAAAGGGAGGATCCATTTCAGTAATGTGGTTAGGACCAGTGATGAAGTCACAAGACAAAGTGCATTGGATGAAAGAATAATACAAATATACATGGATTCTTGGTCCTATGAAATGTGAGATCCAAGAGAAGCAAATGAGAAAGCACTAATGTTAAAGATAGTTTGCAAGTTGCCTTGTTACATTTTCTATATGAGTTTTAAGGAAAGTGGGGCACTGCTTTAACAGAATCACACCACATTAGCCCTTACTGTGGTTTGGCAATTGGAAAAAATTAAAGAAATGGGTTGTTGCCATTGCTATTGAAGGCAATAGGTCATTTACCCACATGCCTTTTGAACCAGAATTTTAAACATTTTATCCCCTGGATGGCTAAAAAATAATGCAAAAAAAAAAAAAAAGAAGTTGAAGATCTGAAAATTAGAGGAAAGTTATATTATCAGATAGTTTCAAATATAACTTTGCTAAAGAATATGTTTTACAACAGATCCTGTAGAAGCTCTCACAGAGGAGCTCTGATACGTGAATTGCTCTACAGAGTTGGTCCCAGTGGTAATTTTAATATATGCTTTTAATTTTTTTACCTCCTTCCTTCAAAAGTTGGAGCTTAATTCCTCTCTGCTTGATTGTGAGCAAGAATTAGTGGCTTGCCTCTAATAATTAGAATAAGACCTATGTAATTCCATGCAACTTCTGAGGTGAAACCATCAAAAGCTTTGCCACATTGCCCTAGTCTCCTGGGTTGCTCATTCTGGGGAAAGCCAGTGGTCAGATCATGTGGAGTCTCAGCATCCAAAGAACTGAGCATCCTGATAACAACCAGCTCCATCTTGCCAGCCAGGTGAGTGAGCCAATTTAAAAGAGGTCCTCCCACCTCAGTCAAGCCTTCAGATGACTACAACCCCCGAGAGACCCAGGTCAGAAGCATGTAGCTAAGCTGTTTCAGAATTCCTGAGAGACCCTCAGAAACTATAAGACAATACATTTTTATTGTTATCTTAAGCCACTAAATTTTGGGATAATTTATTTTGAGAAATAGATAACTAATACGCCCTGATGAAAATCAGTCATTGGTTGTTGGATGCTAGGAAGTAGATAAGCTCCTGAACATGATGTTTCTTATTCTGTCTAGGGCAATTCTTTTTTAAATATATGTATGTATATATATGTGTATGTGTGTGTATAGATAGATAGATAGATATAGATATAATGTGTATATATATATATATATATATATATATATGTTATATATATACACACACACATATATAATTGGTTTCAGAGAGGAAGGGAGAGATAGAAACATCAATGATGACAGATAATCATTGATCGACTGCCTTCTGCATGTCCCCAACTGGGGATAAAGCCCACAACCTAGACATGTCCCTTAACTGGAATTGAATCTGGGACCCTTGAGTCCACAGTCTGATGCTCTATTCACTGAGTCAAACCAGCTAGGACAATTCTTAAATAAGGGGACAACTGCTATGAGCCAACACTCAAAAAAGTTGGGAAATGAGTTTACCTCCCTAATAAAGAGGACCTGGGCAAGGCACCAATAGCATCTGTCATAGGCATTGATTATAAACTAAATGTGATTTGTATAGATCTGTATGTACATACATTCAGACACACACACACACACACACACACACACAATTATGAAATTATTTTGCACTCCTTTTGTGGGTACCAACTCCAGAGTTTGGGTAAATAGGAGACACACAACTAGAACTTTATTCATGAAAAATAGCAGCAGTAATGGAGCAGTGGGAGATACCAAAGTGATATAGAGGCACTTTATTTATTATTAAGTAGGTCCTAAAAGATGTTTGCAAACATATAAAGTGCCTCTACAGAAATTATCAAGAATAACTAACTCATCCTGACCTGTGTTCTCAGTGGTTAGAACATTGGCCTGTGCACTGAAGGGCTGATGATTCCATTCCCAATCAAGTGCACATACCCGGGTGGCAGGTTCAATACCCGGCCCCTATTGGGGCATGTGCAGGAGGCAATCAATTGATGTGTCTCTCTCACATCAATGTTTCTTTCTCTGTCCCTTCCTCCCTTCCATTCTCTCTAAAAATCAATGGAAACAATATCCTTAGGTGAGGCTTAACAAGGCCAACAATAAAAGAATAACTATACTATTTTTCTTTCATTACTAGTCAAGTCTTGCTTCCAATGTGATAGACACTACATAAGTCATACCTAAATGTGCTGTGTGGAGGTTGGGAAGGGTAGCATAGGAAGAAGGGGAGGGAAGAGAGATGCTACATGTGGCTGACAGTGCTTCTCTTACCACTTCAGGTGCTGGATGCTTTCCTTGCTGGACTGGTCCAGAGAGCCACCAAATAGAAGGCAAACTATCCACTAACTACCCTACCCTTACCTCAGCACACTCCTTATCCCAATCCCTAGGTATAGAAGCAGGAGACCCTGGATATCTCATTGAATCAAATGCTAAGTTAAAACATCCAAGAGACTTACTTTCTGGGGTGCTAGAGGAAAAGGCAATTGCCACATTCTATTAGTAATAACTCAAAAAAGAGTACTGTGTGTGTTTTGAAGAGGCTGTTCCAGAATGCCCAAACTTTGGCTCTGACAAGCCTATGGTAGCCATGAAGAGGCAGTGGCAGGGGTAGGCTAGAGGAAACTTTTGCCTTTCATAGGAGCTTTGGCTCTGGCAGAATCACACCTGGTTGGACAGCCAGAGCTTCTTTACCAACCTGCCTGCCCTGATGAGCACATTTAGTGACATTATTTGGGTTTCTCCAACAGTCCTACCACTGTGAGTGTGTATACACATGTGTTTAGAAAATTAGGACCTTGTCGCCAGAGTTTCAGCTGCCAATAACTTCTAACAAAAGTGTGTTTGCACTGGACAAAGTGAACACCCAAGTGTCTGTGGCCTTTGACTGCTAGAAGTGCAAGGGTGCTCTGCATAACTGCTTCCCGCTCACCACCACCACCACTACTACCACCACCATCATCATCATCAAGGTAGGTAGTTCTAGGAAAACATCACCTAGTCTCTAGTAACTAATGGATAGTTTTCTCTGGGCTTGAATAGGAATTACTAGTATGAACATGGGGAAAAAGGAAGCTCTAAAAAAATAAATAAATAAAATAAAATAAGCATGGCCCATTTTCAAGGTATTGTGAAAAATGCTAATGCTGAGGGGGAGACATTTGGACCTCATTTGCTGGGTAAATGGATGCATCATCAGGAGGATTTTTAATCTCATCATGACTGACATTTGGGACCAGATAATTTTTTGTTGTAGGGAACTGTTCTGTGCACTGTAGGATGTTTAAGCACCAGCCCTGGCCTTTATGTACTTTATCCACAATGCCATGTCCAGTTGTGACCATCTAAAATATCTTTAGATACAGCTAAATGTCCTCTGATGGAGATCCAAATCACCCCTGGTTGAAAACCCTAGAGGAAAGCCAAAGATCTGTAAGCAGGAGAAGAAAATCAGTCTGAAAGTGGCTTGTGCAGGGAGAAAGACACAGTCCTCTGGAGAAAAGAGCCATCAAAAGAAGCAGGCCCCAGAAGCAAGACTCCAGGGGCAGCCAGCATAGTCGACCTGGTTTCAGAGCAGTCTCAGCACCTGTCATTCTGTCTGGCTGCAGTGGGCCCCACTCATCAGGTGGGCTGCACCTGCACTCACTTTCCCCAGCCAGAGATGCCTTCACACTCTTGGAACCTTTTTATTTAAATAGCGTCTTTTTCAAAGTGTCCTCCAGGAAGCCTAGATTCCTCCTTAGCAGCTCTCCGTGACTTTTTTTCTGGTATTGTTCACACAGGATGTGCTGAGAGAGCAGAGGCAAGGGGCAAGTCCTAGTAGCAGAGCCAGCCTCTGAGCTGGAAGTGTAACCCTGAAGTGCAATCGCTGCCACTGACCCTCAACCCTCCTCTTCCTGTAGGGACTGCAGGAGCCTCTGTGTTACAAGAAATGAAGTATGATCTCGGGCTCTGCAACTCATCATCCCTGCTTAACTTGCATGCACATCTGAGGACAGCAGCCCCTGGAGCTGGCAATGGCTCAGCCTCCTTCTCCTGAAACTGGACTGATAGGGCAGCTTCACTCATCATTCTGAAGCAGACAGCTGGGTGTCTAGCTCAGACTCAGGAGCAGAGCAAATGACTCACCAGGATGAATCCCATCACCACACTAAGAAGGTAATTTGGGGGCTCAGATTTGACACCAGTTTGGCTTTTCACAAGCTATATGTTCTCCAGGGATTGAAATCATCTCCTAGCTTATGGGATCCCAGCTGTGGTCCTTGGAGATAAAGCTCAGGGAGCAGTAGGAAGGGCCAGGCTACCTCTTTGGGTGTCAGAGCAGAATTCCCAAGCAGAGGTTAACTCCTTGGTGTGCTGAGGGCATTCTGAAGCATCTGATTCAAAGAGAAACATAATCTCTGAATGAGTACAGCCAGACAGATGAGCAGGAAATAGGGGACAGAAGTGATGCAGTGACATGCTCATAGGAAGTGGAGAGTGATTTCTAAGGTCTGAGAGCCCCAGGGCAGCCCCTAGGGCCCCAAGCCAATTTAGACACCCCAGCAAGTCCTTGATAACCAAGAACCTCAGTGTCTTCAAATGAAAAACAAGGATGAGGAGGTTTACTCCATAGATGTCATGAGAAAGAGCTTCATGGACCCTAAAGTGTGATGTGAATGTTATTTATTATTGGCCCAATTCCACATACTTTACAAATGGCAGTTTTATAATAAAACATCCATTATAATAAAATAAAGATAAAGGCTTTACAAATGGCACTTTTATAATATAACTTTCTGTAGGAGAAGTTATGGGGTTACTTTAACTCCTGATGAGAAAATGCTCACTCGAGCTTGACCCTAAGGCATTCAAACAGTTTGCAAAAAGCCTGGGCTCTTGCCGAGCAATTGAGTGTCATGCCAACCCTCCTGTGAAAAGTTAACAGTCCCTATGGGCTCCTAGGCAAACACCTAACTAATCTTCTATGCTGGGAACAACTGTGGGAAGAAAGTTACATCCTGTATACACATCAACAAAGGCAAATGGGCTGGAAGACAACTTCTTTCTGCCCTTCCTGTTGCATCTGATGGATTCAAAAAGGCCTTGGCAACATTCTAGAGCATATCTGTTTTAAAAAATAATTTTTATTAATTTCAGAGAGGAAAGGAGAGAGAGATAGGAACATCAATAATGAGAGGGAATCATTAGTTGGCTGCCTCCTGCATGCCTCCTCCTGGGGAACAAGCCAGCAACTCAGGCATGTGCCCTTGATGGGAATCAAACCTGGAACCCTTGAGTTTGTAGGCTCAGGCTCTATACACTGAGCCAAACTGGTTAGGGCTAGGAGCATATCTTTTAATGGTAGATCCTTTGCCGAAATGGCTACAACAACCTTCCAATCGGCAAGATAAGCGTTCCTCTCCTTTCCTCCTGAGAAAATTGGGGGTGGCTCTGTGAGCCCCCATGACATGCGCAGTGCAGCAGAAGTGGTGTGGCATACCTTCCAAGCTTAGGCATTTATTTTTTTATTCTTTAAAGTATTACATAGAGTAGTACATATATCATATATCTCCTTTTTTTTCTCCCAATTGACCTTCCCTACCCCTGTCCCATGCCCTCATCCTCCCCCACACCTCCCCGCACAGTGTTTTGTGTCCATTGGTGTACTTATATGCATGCATACAAGTCCTTTGGTTGATCTCTTTCCCCACCCCTACACAATACTCCCCCATCTTCCTGCTGTAATTTGACAGTCTGTTCAGTGCTTCACTGCCTCTGTAGATACAGAGATTATACTGTTCTTTATTTTCCATAAATGAGTGAGATCATGTGGTATTTTTCTTTGATTGACTGGTTTATTTCACTTAACATAATGCTCTCCAGGTCAATCCATACTGCTGCAAATGGTAAGAATTTCTTCTTTTTTATAGCAGCATAGTATGTCATTGTGTACATGTACCATAGTTTTCTAATCCACTCATCTGCTGATGGGCATTTAAGCTGTTTCCAAATCTTAGCTATGGTGAATTGTGCTGCTATGAATATAGGGGTGCACATATCCTTTCTGGTTGGTATTTCTAGTTTCTTAGGATATATTCTTAGAAGTGGAATTACTGGGTCAAACGGAAGCTCCATTTTTAGTTTTTTGAGGAAACTCCACACTGTTCTCCAAAATGGCTGCACCAGTCTACATTCCCACCAGGAGTGCACGAGGGTTCCTTTATCTCTGCATCCTCACGAGCATTTGTTGTTTGTTGATTGGTAGATGATTCCCATATTGACAGGTCTGAGATGGTACCATATTGTCATTTTGATTTGCATCTCTCGGATTAGTGAGTTAATTAATTAGTGACTTTGAGCATGTTTTCATGTGTTTCTTGGCCTTCCTTCTGTCTTCTATCAAAAAGATTCTATTTAGGTCCGTTGCCCATGTTTTTATTGGTTTACCTTCCTTTTTTGTTAATTTTTTTATTGTGTTACATGTATACATATCTCTCCAGTGCTCCTCTCCCCTCCCTCCCAGGGATACCCCAACCCCCAGTGTCTTGTATTCATTGGTTATGCTTATATGCATGCATACAAGTCCTTTGGTTGATCTCTTATCTACCCCACCTCTCCTTAATCTTCCTGCTGTAATTTGACAGTCTGTTTGATGCTTTACTTTTGTTCATCAGTTTATAATGTTCTTTATTATCTACAAATGAGTGATAACATGTGGTGTTTCTCCTTCATTGACTGACTTATTTCACTTAGCATAAGAGCATGGTATGCTCTTCCATCTGTGTAAGTCTTTCTCTATCTCTTTTTTCAGTGTCCTGTAGTTATCTGCATATAGGTCTTTTACCTTCTTAGTTAGGTTTATTCCTAGTTATCTTAATTTTATTTTTTTGGTGCAATGGTAAATGGGATTGCTTTTTTAGTCTCTCTTTCTGTGATTTCACTATTAGTGTACAGAAATGCCACAGACTTCTTGGCATTAATTTTGTACAGTGCTACATTGCCGTATTCATTTATTAAGTCAATTAGTTTTGGGATAGAGTCCTTCGGGTTTTTTATGTACAGTATCATGTCATCTGCAAATAAGGACAGCTTTACTTCTTCTTTTCCAATTTGGATGCCTTTTATTTCTTCTTCTTGTCTAATTGCAATGGCTAATACTTCCAGTACTATGTCGAACAGGAGAGGCGAGAGTGGGCATCCCTTCTTGTTCCTGTTCTTAGGGGAAATGGTTTTAGTTTTTGTCCATTGAGTAGGATGTTAGCTGGGGGTTTATCATATATGGCTTTTATGATGTTGAGGTATGATCCTTCTATTCCCAACTTGCTGAGAGTTTTTATCAAGAAAGGGTGTTTGATTTTGTCAAATGCTTTTTCTGCATCAATTGATATGACTATGTGATTTTTATCTCATTTTCTTTATGTGATGTATCACGTTTATTAATTTGGGGATATTGTACCATCCTTGTATTCCTGGGATGAATCCTACTTGGTCATGGTGTATGATCTTTCTGATATACTGCTGGATCCGATTTGCTAGAATTTTGTTGAGGATTTTGGCATCTATGTTCATGAGAGATATTGGCCTATAATTCTCTTTCATTATGTTGTCTTTATCTAGTTTTGGTATAAGGGTGATGCTGGCTTCATAGAAGGTGTTTGAAAGTGTTCCTTCTTCTTGAATGTTTTTGAATAGTCTGAGGAGGATAGGTTTTAATTCTTCCTTGAATGTTTAGTAAAACTCTCCTGTGTAGCCATAGGGTCCCGGGCTTTTATTTGCTAGAAGCTTTTTGACGACTGCTTCAATTTCATCCATAGTTATTGGACTATTGAGATGTTTAGATTCTTCCTGATTGAGTTTTGGAAGATTATATTTTTCTAGGAATATGTCCATTTTTTGCAGGTTGTCCAATTTGTTGGAAAGGAGTTGTTCATAGTATTTTTTTTTAACAATCCTTTGTATTTCGGCAGAGTCTGTTGTTATTTCTCCTCTTTCATTTCTGAATTTGTTTATTTGGGTCTTCTCTCTTTGCTTCTTGGTGAGCTTGGCTAGAGGTCCATCAATCTTGTTTATCCTGTCAAAGAACCAGCTCTTGGTTTTGTTGATCTTTTGAATTGTTTCTTTGGTCTCCATGTCATCTCCGCTCTGATCTTTACTATTTGTATCCTTCTGCTTACACTGGGATTTTCTTGTTGCTCTCTTTCTAGCTCTTTGAGTTGTAGGATTAGGAAATTTATTGCCATTGTTTCTTGTTTTTTTTGCAGTAGGCTTGTAGGCTATGAACTTCCCTCTCAAGACTGCTTTCACTGTGTCCCATAAATTTTGTATTATTGTGTTGTCATTGTTTTTTGTTGCCATGATGTTTTTTATTTCTTCCTTGATCTCTCTGGTTACCCAGTCGTTTAATAGCATGTCATTTAGTCTCCATGTGTTTGATTTCTTTGTATTATTTTTATTGTAGTTGATTTCCAGTTTTATGCCACTGTGATCTGAGAAAATGCTTGGTATGATTTCTATCTTCTTTAATTTGAAGAGACTTTTCTTATGACCCAGCATATGATCTATCTTTGAAAATGACCCATGTGCACTGGAGAAGAATGTATATTCTGTGGCTATGGGGTGAAATGATCTGAAGATGTCAATTAATTCCATCTGGTCTAATGGGTCACTTAAGATTGATGTTTCTTTGCTGATTTTTTTTGTTTAGAGGATTTGTCCAGTGGTGACAGTGGGGTATCAAAGTCTCATACTATGATTGTATTGCTGTCAATCTCTCCCTTAATATCCTCCAGGAGGTTTTTTTTTTTTTCATGTATTTAAGTGCTCCTTTATTGGGTGCATATATGTTTACCAGAGTTATTTCTTCTTGTTGGATTGTTCCCTTTAGTATTATGAAGTGGCCTTCTTTATCTCTTGTTATGTCCTTCACTTTGAGATCTAGTTTGTCAGATATAAGTATTGCATCCTCAGCTTTTTTTCATTACCATTTGCCTGAAATACCATCTTCCATCCCTTCACCCTCAATCTGTGTGCATCTCTTTTCCTGAGGTGGGTTTCTTGTAGACAGCAGATATATGGATCATGTTTTCTTATCCAATCGGTTATCCTATGTCTTTTGAGTGGAGCATTTAATCCGTTTACATTTAAAGTTATTATTGATAAGTACTTATCTGTTGCCATTTTTAGTCCTTACCCCCGAGTTCCTTCTTCACTTCCTCTTTCTTTTTATTACAGCAGACCCTTTAACATTTCTTGCATTGCTGGTTTGGTGGAAATATATTTCCTTAGTCCTTTTTTGTCTGTGAAGCTTCTGATTTCACCTTCAATTTTGATTGAAAGCCTTGCAGGGTACAGTATTCTTGGATTCAGACCCTTCCTTTGCATGACTTGGTATACTTCATTCCATTCTCTTCTGGCCTGATGAGTTTCTGTTGAGAAATCAGTAGTTAGTCTTATGGGGGTTCCTTTGTAGGTAACTTTGTTTCTCTCTGGCTGCATTTAAGATTCTTGCTTTGTCATTGCTGTTTGCCAATTAAATTATAATGTGCCTTGGTGTCGGTTTTGTGGGGTTCATTTTGCTTGGGACTCTGTGAGCTTCTTGGATTTGTGTGGGATTTTTCTTTCCTATATTGGGGAAGTTTTCTCTCATTATTTCTTCAACAGGTTTTCTAATCTTTGCTCAGTTTCCACTCTTTCTGGAACCCCCATTATACGAATGTTGTTTTCTTTCATGTAATCCCAAAGTTCCTTTAGGCTCTCTTCTTGCTTTTTAATTTTTTTTTCTAGAAGCTGCTGTACTTGGGTATTTCTTCCTACCGTGTCTTCTAGCTCACTGATGCGGTCCTCTGCTTCTTCTAGTCTACTCTCGATGCTTTCTATTGAGTTCTTTACAACAGTAATGTCATTTTTCATTTCTTCTTGGTTCTTCTGCATTTTTTTTTTTTGGCTCTTACACATACTGTAGAATTTGTCTTCCATTCTTTTCATCCACTTCATGACCATTTCACTGAATTCTTTCTCTGGCAGGTTGCTTGCCTCCATTTCATTTACTTCCTTTTCTGGTGATGCCTGCTTTTCTTTCATAAGTGGGCTGTTTTTTCATCTGCCCATGGTCTTTATTCTCTGGGTGTCTAGTTATGTACTTCTTTCTCTCTGGCATTGATTTAAATGCACAAAATACAACACAACCAGGTACAATACACAAGACACTCTACAGTAATGTATTCAAAATATTAATAATCCCAAATAAAGGTGACCACCAAAGAAAAGCAAATTAGAGGATAGGAGAGAAAGAAGAAGAAAAAAAAGGAGTGCAACAATTAAATTGTGGAAAGGAAAAAAAGTAAGAGAGAAAAGGAAGAGAATAAGAAATAAAAGGGGAACCAACTATATATATGGGGAGAAATCTCCAATAGAACAGCCACTAATCCCAACAAATACAGCAACAAATACTTTGAGATGAATACAAACTATGAACAACAACTAATGTCAAGCGAGGTGAGGGAAACAGAAGCAAAAAAACTAAACTATAACAAACAAACAAAAAGAATAAGCAAATCAATCTCATAAATATGCTGAGAAATAGATATAATCAACAATCAAGTAAACAACAACCAAAAGACAGAGATAAAAACAATTTTTTGGATAGTGAAGACAGAGAAGAGAGAGGTATGTATGGACTTGGAGTAGGAGATTGAAAATTAGATATATAAGTAAGGTAAAATTTTAACAGGGTTAAAAAGAAAGAATAGGGAAAATTTAAAGCAGGAAAGGGTAAGAGAAATAGGACAACAAAAGGGGAAAAGTTAAGAAGAGAGTAATGGCAAAAAGGTAGAGTTGAGATAGAGTAAAATGATGCTAAAGGAGAGATGAAAATAGAATGTAGAACATTAATCCCCAATTAAAATAGAGAGAAAATAAAATGACCCTTTAAAATAAATAAAATAGTAGTAGTAGTGGTACTGATTGAAAATAAAAAGGTAATAATTAAAGGTAAAATCAAGTGAGTAAAAAAGAAAAAAAATTAGTTTCTTAAGTATAAGATGAAAAAATAAAAATTTACAGTAGTGAAGGTCATTCACTTCCTCTACTGTTTGGTTTGGCATAGCTGTTTCCTAGTCAGGACAGTATTGCAGTTCCCTATGTTCCATTGCTTCTCAGTCTTGTAAGCCAGTCCTGATTTTTAAGTAGGGAGTGTATCTTAATTTCTTGTATTCCTTTATTTGTGTTTACACAAGAGTCAATTTGTGATTCAATCCCTGGGTCACAGTGTTTCTGGATTGACCTCCAGGTCTATAAGTCCTGTCTAGCCAGGGTTTAGGTCCTGCTTTCCCTGTGGCACTCAATACTGGTTTGTGGGAATGGGTTGCCCCAGAGCTGGTTCTCTGATGGTTATTCCACACTCTGATTCCCAGGTACCAGAAAAACAACTTTTCCCTGCAGTCTCTTAGGGTGTCCCAATTGGGTAATCTTATGTATTGGGCTTAGTAATCAGAAGCAAGGATTTAAAGAAGAAAAAGTAAAAAACAAAAAGAAAAAAAACAGAGCCTGTGCAAGTGTGTGAACTCCAGGGCTGCGTCCAAGTCTGTGCAGTCTTTTTCCACCCTTGGGTCTAAGTATTCAGCACACTTTTAAAATGTTTAGGCTGTCCTTTTGCATCAGATTAAAATGGGTTGCTTTTTAGAGTACCCTTCTGTTAGTAGCTCTGAGGATCCCCTTCCACATTTACAGATTACGCCAGCCCTAACAGCCATGAATTTTTCTAGGCGCAGACTTCTCTGGTCCTCCAACTCCCGAAGTGCATGCACTTCTCTCTCCTGCCTGGACCAGAGATCTCACCTTAGTCAAGGTGAAATCTGACCTTTCTGTGATGGAGTGTAGAGCTCCTCTGAATCCACGTATTCACGCCTACTGGGGACCAGTGTTCTGGGGTTCATAGTTGTTCGGTGGATGCTGCAGTTGTAGATTTTCAGGATTCTAATAACATCCACTTTCCTCTTCAAGATGACGCAGTTTCTGCATCTGAGCTGGTCACTCCAGGAGGGAATCCAGCAGCAGTGGTGGCTGCCCCATCAGGGGAGCCCTGTCTAGCAGTTCCCCACCTTCTCTGGAGTATAGCTGCCCTTCAATACACCAACAAACATTCCCCATGTGAACCTCAGCTGTTCTTTCTATCTGCTCCAGGACAAGGCTCAAGAAATGTCTGTCTATTCCACCTCCATTTTTTCCAATCCTTCCCAAAATGAGGCCTTACTAGACTTGTGACTTCTGCTCTTATTCCATTCAACTTCCTTTGCCATCATTTAAGGAAGGTTATTCTAGAGCCCTTACTGAGACCTGAGGTGTGTATTTACCAAGTTTTTTTTTTTTTTTTCCTGTATTCTGACACATTGACACTTAGGGCTTGCTGGCCCTGAGGGGATATTTCTCCAGGGCTAGTCAATTCTTAGAGATAGTAACTTTCCTTGAAGTGACTTTCATATGCAAAACAAACCCAGGAGAACACATACCCCAACCACCTAATTTATGCAGCCTTCACATTCTGGGCCTCTATTAACCTGCCTTCATCATTCAGGTTCCAAACAGCTAAGGAGAGTCTCTGTGTTCTAGAGCTTTCTGAAATTTAAACCAGCCAATTTTAAACATGCTTACCCACTCACCCATTTCTTCGGATAAAGATTCTTGCCTGCCTTTCCCCTTCACTTCCCTCAGCTTCCTGACTGACCTTGCTGCCACCCTATGTGCATGGCATCATGTGCTTCCTTCTTTGGGGAACTAGAATATAACATCCTTTTCAGTGGCAATCATCTCCTGATCTGTTGGTTTCACCAAACTTGTTTTAACAATAAAACCTACTTTCAAAACAATGTTGCATGGGAGAGAAAAACCCTGACGACCCAGTATCCCAGCTGGACCCACCCGCAGGCTGATTCTCCTCTGAATGCTGCCACACCAGTGAGCCCGGAAAAGCTTCACAGAAGAACCTTCCAGCCATCAGAATCAGGAATAACAAACCTTTGTTTTAAGTCACTGAGTTTTGGTGTCATTTGTTAAATAACAATAGCTAATATCACTTTGGTGTTTGCATGTTTGTTGTCTGAAATCATGAATTTGAATGCTTAATTCCTATGGCAAAGCCTGATATGTAGTTTTATAAATACAATTCAAATTTTCTTACTGGGTTTTGTTTTATTGAAAGATGTTTTAGAGGTTGAGGGGCGGTGTGGGAGGAAATGGCAGCGGAATAGACGGATATGTCCCAAGCCTTCTCGCTGAGCAGAGAGAACAGCTGAGGATCGCACCAGGAGTATTTGTTGGCTAGTAAAGGAATGGCTATACTCCAGGAAAAGGTGGGGGACTGCTGACAGGGCAGTCCCCACTGCTGCTGAGTTTTTCTCCCAGAGCCATCAGCTCAGACATGGAGATCACACCGTCTTAAAGGGGAAAGTGGATGTTTATGGAAGCCTGAAAATCTACAGCTGCAGTACCCAATGAACAGCTGTAAGCTCCAGAACAGTCCCCAATTGGCGCAAACACATGGATTCAGAGGAACTCTACTTACCACATGGAAAGGTCAGATTTCACCTAGGATAAGGTGCGGTATCTGGTCCCATAGGACAGACAAACAAGCTCACTGTGGGACCTCAAGGACTGGGGGTACTATGTACTCAGAGAAATCCATGGCTGTTGGGCCTGGAATGATCTGTAAATGTGGAAGAGGGTCCTCAGAGCTGCTAACAGAGAGGATCTCTAGGAAGCAACCCATTTTGATCTGATGCAGAAGGACAGCCTGGGAGTTATTAAAGTGTGTTGGCTGCTTAAACAGAAGCAGGAAAGGGGAACTGCACAGACTTGTGCTCTTTCCTCTTCAGATCCTTGCTTCTGATTGCTAAGCTCAATATATAGGCTTACCTAGTTGGGGACACCCTGGAAGACTGCAGAGGAAGTTGTTTTTCTGGAACCTGGGGAACGGAGCAAGGAGTGATCATCAGAGAACCAGCTCTGGGGCAGCCACTCCCACAAAATGGTACTGAGTGCTACAGGGAAAACAGGATCTAAGCACAGGCTAGAGAGGACCTATAGTCTCGGGGGTCAATCCAGAAACACTGCCAC
The DNA here is from genome assembly GCA_004026805.1 of Lasiurus borealis. Taxonomy (NCBI): domain Eukaryota; kingdom Metazoa; phylum Chordata; class Mammalia; order Chiroptera; family Vespertilionidae; genus Lasiurus; species Lasiurus borealis. Next base: position 44,211 of record PVJN01003018.1, on the reverse strand, counting down.
TGAGGGGCTGACTCACAAATTGACTCCTGTGTAATTACAAAAGAATAAAGAGATTAAGAGACACCTCTGGCTTAAAAATCAGGACTGACTTACAACACTGAGGAGCAGTGGAATGCAGGGAACTGCAATACTGTCCTGACTAGAAAACAGGCAGGCCAAACAGAACAATAGAGGAAATGAATGACCTTCACTACTGCACATTCTATTTTAATTTTTAATTTTTTTCATCTTTTACTTTAAAAACTAATTTTTTTTTTTAGGAGAAATGAAGATGGCATAGGTGAACACCTAAACTGCTTCCTTGCACAACAATTTCAAAACTATAACTAAAAGACAGAACAAACATCATCCAGAACCACAGGAAAGCTGGGTGAGTGGAAATTATTCTACAACTAGAAGGAAAGAGAGGGGCTCACAGAGACTCAGAAGAGCAGCAAAAAGCTGAGGTACAGAGACATGTGCATGGAGGGAGCAGGAGGTGGAGTGCATGGTTGGCTTCCTATGGCAGGAGGGAGACGAAGACTCCTGACTGCACTGAAACCCTTTTCCTCCTGCACTGAACCCCTGTTCCAGGCTAGCCTCATATGGAGGAAGTCTGGACTGTCATGAAAAGGGAGGAGTACATGGAAATTTAGGGGAGCCACGAAAGGGCAGAGGTCTGAGGGCGTGGACTGCATTGGAACAGAGAGAATGGACTGCTGAGTGTGCTGCTGGCTTTCTCTAGTGGGGAGGGAGACAGAGCTTACAAACTGTGCTGAACTCAACTTCTAACTGCACTGAATCCCAGTTTCAGGTGAGACGCTGGAGACCCAGACTCATGAGTCTCAGAGTGCAAGGGAACTGGAAAGGCAGAGGTCTAGAGGCATGTGCACTTATGCACAGAGAGAGCTGCAGCAATTAATGAGAGACAATGAGATGCAGGAGCTGCATAGGGCAGGGCTACCTGGAAGCCAGCCTGAGACTCCACCCCATCCAAGCTAAACAGAGAGGCTTTTGCAGTTTTGCAAGTCTTGTATCAGAATGCTAACTCCAGCACAGAAGTTCTCCCGGCACAGCAAAAATGCAGACACAACAGATCACAAACGAAAGAAATGGAGGAATACAAATGACTGGATATAGAGTTCAAAACCACGGTTATAGGTTTTTCAAGAATTTCCTAGAAACAAATGATAAATTTAGCGAGACCTATGAGGAAATGAAAAAGGACCAAATAGAAATTAAACATACACAGACTAAAATAAAAAATATTATACAGAGACCTAACAGCAGACTAGAGGAATGAAAGAATCAAGTCAAAGATTTGAAATACAAAGAAGCAGAAAACAATCAACTGGAAAAGCAAAAAGAAAAAAAAGAATCCAAAAATTTGAAGATAAGTATAAGGATCCTCTGGGACAACTTCAAGCATACCAACATCAGAATTATGGGGATGCCAGAAGAAGAGAGAGAACAAGATACTGAAAACCTATTTGAAGAAATAATGTCTGAAAAATTCCCCGACCTGGTGAAAGAAATAGACTTACAAGTCCAGGAAGCACACAGAACCACAAACAAAAGGAATCCAAAGAGGACCACACCAACACACATCATAATTAAAATACCAAGAGCAGCCGGCGTGCTTCGTTCCGGGCACCACCCTGCGCTCACGTTGCTGCATCCTAGACTGCGCCATTTGAGGCAGAGGAGGAAAAGGAGGAGAACTGCTGGAAGGGGCTCTCCTGGAGAGGCAGCCCCACTGCCGAGGGGTTTTTGTCGGCCGGAGCCACCAGCGCGAAGGCAGAGACCACGCCATCTTGCCAAGGGAGGTGGATGTCTGCGGCGGTCTGAACACTGAGGCTGAATTACTCACCGAATAGCGGGGGACCCAGAACACCACTCTCCAATGGGCGCAGACACAGGGGAGGGAGGAGGGGCGGATTCAGAGATCCACACAACACACAGAAAGGTCAGATTTCGCCTGAGATAAGGTGAAGTCTCCTGCCCCTCAGAACAGAGACGCGCACACTGTGGGAGCCGGAGTGCAGGAAAGTTGCCTCTGGAGAGGTCTGCGGCAGTGGGCAGGGCGTGATCCCTAAGTGTGGAGGCAAACTCTCCAAGCTATTGACAGAGGGGAGCTCTGGAAAATGACTCTTTTTTATCTGAGGCAGAGGGATAGCTTGGGAATTATTACAGTGTCCTGGCTGCAAAATCCCCACAAACCAGCTTTGAGAACCACAGAGTAGCAGGATCTCAGCACAGCCTAGAGAGGTCCTGTGCTTTGCCTCAGAGATCAATTCCAAAACACTGCCACCCAGTGGATGACACACAAATTGACTCTCGCATAACCACAAAAGAAAAAAGAGATTAAAACGTCAACACTGCAACACAGGGAACTGCAATACCTTCCCTACTGGGAAAAAGAAGTGCCAAGTAGAATAATAGTGGAAGTGAATGACCATTCTATTTTTTTTAATTTATTTTTTATTTTTTATTTTTACATATTTTAATTAAAAGACTATATTTTTTTCTTTCCACCTCAATTGATTTTACCTTTTTAATTATTACAATTTTGTTTTCAACTAGTATTATTACTACTAGTTTTTTATCTTTTTGGAAAAAAACAAGTGTCATTTTGTTTTCTCTTTATTTTACTTCAGGATTAGAGTTGTATATTCTATTTTCATCTTTCCTTTAGCATAATTGTACTCCAACTCAGCTCTACCTTTATGCCAACACTTTCCACCTAACTTTCCCCATTTTGTTGTCTTGTTTCTCTTTCCCTTTTCCAACTTTAGATTCTACCTATTCTTTCTCTTTACCTGGTTAAAATTTCACCCCACTTAGATATCTAATTTCAAATCCCCTACTACAAGTCCATACAAACCTCTCCCTTCTTGTCTTCACCAGCGAAAAAGTTGTTTTTTCTCTATGTCCTTTTTTTCCTATTTGCCTGAACAGTGATTATATCAATTTTTTAAACTTTTTTGTGACATTCTTTTAGCTTATTCTACTTGTTTTATTTTGCTTTTTGCTTGCTTTATATTCTACCTCTCTTTTCCCTCGCCTCCCTTGATACCAGTTGTTATTTGCAGTTTGTATTAATCTCTAGGTACTGGTTGCTGGCCTTTATTGGGATTAGTGACTGTTCTATTGGAGTTTTATCCTGACATCTCAATACCAGATTTCAAGCTATACTACAAAGCAACTGTTCTCAAACAGACATATAGAACAATGGAATAGAATAGAGGACCCAGATATCCACCCAAACCACTATGCTCAACTAATATTTGACAAAGGAGGCATGAACATTCAATGGAGCCAAGATAGCCTCTTCAATAAATGGTCTTGGGAAAATTGGATGGATACATGCAAAAAAATGAAACTGGACCACCAACTTACACCAAATACAAAAATAAACTCAAAATGGATACAGGACTTAAACATTAGAAGAGAAACCATAAAAACACTAGAGAAGTCCACAGCAGCACAATCTCAGATATATGCCGAAAGAACTTCTTCACTGATACTGCTCCAAAGGAAATGGAAGCTAAAGAAAAATAAACAAATGGAACTACATCAAAATAAAAAGCTTTTGCACAGCAAAAGAAACCATCAACAAAACAACAAGAAAGATCACTTTATGTGATAACATATTTGTAAATGATATCACTGATAAAGGTTTAATTTCCAAAATCTATAGCAACTTATACAACTTAATAAAAGGAAGATAAACGATCCAATAAAAAAATGGGCAACGGACCTAAATAGAACATTTTTGAAAGATGACAGAAGGAAGGCCAAGAGATACATGAAAACATGTTCAAAGTCACTAATCATCCGAGAGATGCAAATCAAAACGACAATGCGATACCATCTTAGACCTGTCAGAATGGCAATCATCAACAAATCAACAAACGACAAGTGTTGGCGAGGATGTGGAGAAAAAGGAACCCTTGTGCACTGTTGGTGGCAATGCAGACTGGTGCAGCCACTGTGGAGAACAATATAGAGTTTCCTCAAAAAACTAAAAATAGATTTCCCATCTGACCCTGTAATCCCACTCTTAGGAATTTATCCTAAGAAATCACAAACACCAATCAGAAAGGATTTATGCACCCCTATGTTCATAGCAGCACAATTTACAATAGCCACAATTTGGAAACAGGCTAGGTGCCCGTCAGCAGATGAATGGATCAGAAAACTGTGGTACATCTACACAATGGAATTCTATGCTGCCATTGAAAAGAAGGAATTCTTACCATTTGCAGCAACCTGGTTGAAACTGGAGAACCTTATGCTTAGTGAAATAAGGCAGTCAATGAAGGAGAAGCATCGTATGACCTCACTCATTTGTAGATAATAAAGAACATTATAAACTGATGAATAAAAGGATACAGAGGTAATAAATCATCAGACTGTGAAATTACAGCAGGAAGATTAAAGTTAGGTGAGGTAGATAAGAGATCAATCAAAGGACTTGTATGCATGCATATAAGCATAACCAATGAACATTGACACTGGGGGGTTGGGGTATGCCGGGGAGGGAGGGGGGCAATGGGGAGATATGTATAAAATATTAATTTTAAAAAGATTAAAATAATAATAATAATAATAATAATAATAATAATACCAAGAGCAAAAGACAAAGAGAGGATATTAAAAGCAGCATGAGAAAAACAGTTCATTACCTACAAGGGAGCACCCATACAATTATCAGCTAATTTCTCAACAGAAACTATGCAGGCCTGATGGGAGTGGCAAGAAATATTCAAAGTGATGAAGAGCAAGAACCTACAACCAAGATTACCCTGCCCAGCAAAGCTATCATTCAGGATTGAAGGGTGGATAGAGCTTCACTGATAAGAAAAAGCTAAAGGAGTTCATCAACTCTAAACCAGTATTAGATAAAATACTGAAAGGTATTATTTAAAAAGAGAAAGAAGAAGAAAAAGGTAAAAATAAAAATTATGAACAACAAATACATATCTATAGCAAGTGAATCTAAAAATTAAGTGAATAAAAAATCTGATGAACAGAATAAACTGGTGAATATAATAGAATCAGGAGCATAGAAAGGGAGTGGACTGACAATTCTCAGGGGGGTGCAGGGAGAGACTGGATAAAAATCATACACCTATGGATGAGGACAAGGCGGGGGGAGGTAAGGGCAGAGGGTGGAGTGGGAGCCAAGTTGAGGGGAGTTATGGGTGGGGGGAAGAGAAAGAAATGTAATAATCTACACAATAAAGATTTCTTAAGTAAAAATAAATAAATAAAAACTATTTTTTTTTCTTTTTCTCTCACTTGATTTTGCCTTTTTAATTATTACATTTTTATTTTCAATCATTATTATTACTACTACTATTTTACCTTTTGGGAAAAAATCATTTTATTTTTTCTTTATTTTACTTTGGGATTAGAGTTCTACATTCTATTTTCATCTTTCCTTTAGCATCATTTTACTCTATCTCAACCCTACCTTTATGCCATAACTCTCTTCCTAACTTTTTCCCTTTTGTTGTCCTGTTTCTCTTACCCTTTCCTACTTTAGGTTTTCCATATTCTTTCTTTTTACTCCCTGTTAAAATTTCAACCCACTTACATATCCAATTTCTAATCCCCTGCTCCAAGTCCATACATACCTCTCTCTTCTCAGTCATTATCCCAGAAATTGTTTTTCTCTCTGTCCTTTTGTTATTGTTTGCTTGAATGTTGATTATGCTGATTTTTTATACATTTTTGAGATTATTTGCCTATTCTTCCTGTTTTGTTTTGCTTTATTTTTGTTTGTTTTTTACTTCTGTTTTCCCTCACTTCCCTTGATATTATTGTTTGTAGTTTGTATCAATCTTCAGGCACTTGTTGCCAGCATTTGTTGGGATTAGTGGCTGTTCTATTAGAGTTTTCTCCCCATTATATATAATTTGATCCCCTTTCTTTCTTTTTCTCTCTCTCTTTCTTTCTCTCTTTCTTTCTCTCTCTCTTCTTTCTCTCTCTCTGTTTCTTTCTTTCTTTCTTTCTTTCTTTCTTTCTTTCTTTCTTTCTTTCTTTCTTTCCTCCCTCCTTTCTTTCTTTCTTCCAAAGCCCAGGCAATTTCTATTATTCTTTGCTGCCCCCAAATATGTCCCAGGCTTGACTTGCTTTCTCCAGGATGCTGGGTCCATGGTCTTTATCAAGGAGTATTGAAGCCAAGCTCCGATAGGCCCTCTAAACTCAAGAGGATCTGTATTGGCAGGTATGTTCACCACAATGTACATTCCTGGTTTACCTGATCTGATTTTGTTGTGCCTGGACAGGAGCCACTGACCCTTGAACTCTCTGCTCACCCTCCATTGTAAACCCCAGTTGAAATCTGTAGATGCTTCCATGGTCCTACCCAGTGATCTTGTGCTCACATCTGAGACAATGTGAGAGGACATGTAGAAGGACCAAGGATGGCTATTTGACGAAATAGGAAAGATACAGAGAAGATTGTTGCCACAGGAAGTAAGAAGTGATGAATGTGTAAAGCAATGAGTCCTTGGTTGGAGAAGGTGGCCTGGGAGGTGTCCTGAGGGAGGTGGCTTTGGCAGATTTGGGAAGACAAAGCTTAAAAGGTAAATGGGATTGAGGTCAGAAAGACACTGGACTGTTAGATAAGAACTTCCATAGGCAGTGGAGACCCTGGAGAAAAGCCAGTCCTGATTCCTTTCTCTCCATCTCTGTTCAGTCTTCCATGGACACTGACCTTTGGACCTCACACAGTTTTTTAGAAATAGGCAGGTGTCACTGGCCAGAAGGGGCGGTGTCCTGTGTCCATTCTCTATTTGGAGGGCAGAGTTCCTGGTCTGGCAAGTCTCTCTTCTCTGTCTCAAAGAGAACTCTAGATTTCCTAGACTTCTTTTGAAATGGACATGCTTTCTTTGGAGCTGAGGTTTGATCTCCAATGAATGTTCTAAGCTTTGCAGTAGTGCAGAGGTGAAAGCACTGACCAAGTTCCTTTTCTGTGACCACCACTCACTGCCATACTTACGTGATCATGAGCAAGTCATTTAAATTCTTAGTTTATATGTTTCCAACTCCAAAACGCTAAACTATATCTGTTAGGATGGACAAGAGTGGGAAAAGGTAGGTTCACTATTGTGAATACATGAAATGGTTTATTCTTGTATTATTAATTATTGCATTATTTTCCATACAAATGATAAACCTACTTCTGCCCACCTTGTATATTTTTTTGGCCTGGAGGCAGCAAAACTAAATAAATAAATAACTCTAAAAGACTAAAACCAGCACATTCCATAGAAATATAATGTATGTAGGCTATGTATCTAATTTAAAATTTTCTAGTAGCCAGATTTAAAAAGGTAAAATTAATTTTGATAATATATTTTATTTAATGCTATCCAAACTATTATCATTGCTAAATATTATCATTATGACATGTCATTATAAGTGAGATATTTTACATTCTTTTTTGTACTGATTCTTTAAAATTCAGTGCTCAGTAAACACATGTGTCTAGTGACTACCATATTGGACAACACAAAGTTAAACAATAGGGATATTTATAGTCTCACGTAAACAAGAATCCAGGAGTAGAGGCTAATGGAAGCTCAGCAGCATAAACAAGGACTCAGGTTCCTGCCACCTTTTGCTCTGCCATCCGTACAGTGTCACCATTATTCTCAGCTACCTCCCTGCATCATATCCTCTTTGTTTTCTCTCTTACTTTCTACTTATTCTTTTCTTTTATCTTTTTTCTCCCATCTCCCAATCCCATTGTGGTACTCATTTCTTTTTTTTTTTGTGCCTTTCTTTTTCTCTTCTTTTTTCTCTTCTTTCTTTCTTTCCTAACCTCTAACTTGCTTTTCTCTGGTGGTCACCTTCATTTGTGGCTATTAATATAATGAATTCATTCCTGTTCAGTGCCTTGTGTGTTGTACCTGGTTGTGTTGTATTTTGTGCCTTTAAATCAACATAGGAGAGAGAGAACTACATAACCAGACACCCAGGAAGAGAGACCATGGGCAGACAAAGAAATAGCTCGCATATGAAAGAAAACAGGCCTCATCAGAAAAGGAAGTAATTGAAATGGAGGTATGCAATCTGCCAGGGAAAAAATTCAGAGAAATTATCATAAAGTGGCTGAAAATAATGGAAGACAAAATTTGACAATATGAGTAAGAACCAAGAGAAAATGAAGAAGAACCAAGAAGAAATGAAAAATAATATCACTATTGTAAAGAATTCAATAGAAATCCTCAAAAGTAGACTAAAATAAGCAGAAGACTGCATCAGTGAGTTAGAAAACATGGTAAGAAAAATACCCAAGGAAAATGGCTTCCAGAAAAAAATTAAATAAAAAGCAGGAGGAACACCTAAGGGAACTTTGGGACAACACAAAACAAAACAACATCCGCATAATAAGGATACCAGAAGGAGAGGTAACTGAGCAAGAAATAAAAAACCTGTTTGAAAAAATAATGACAGAAAACTTTCCTGATATAGGGAAGAACCCACACAAATCCAAAAAGCTCACTGAGTCCCAAGCATAATGAACCCCAAAAGACTGACACCACAGCACATTATGGTTAAATTGGCAAACACCAATGACAAAGTAAGAATCTTAAAAGTGGCCAAAGAGACATAAAGTTACCTACAAAGGAATCCCCATCAGACTAGCAACTGATTTCTCAACATAAACCCAGAAGGGAATGGAATGAAATATACAAAGTCATGCAAAGGAAGGGTCTGAATCCAAGAATACTGTACCCAGCAAGATTTTTAATCAAAATTCAAGGTGAAACCAGGAGCTTCACAGACAAAAAAGGACTAAGGGAATTTATTACCACCAAACCAGCAATGCAAGAAATGCTAAAGGATCTAGTGAAAAAGAAAGAAAGAAAGGAAAAAAGAAAGAAAGGGAAAGAGACAGACAGAAAGAAAAGAAGGAACATAGTGCTAAAGAATAACAATGGTGACAATTAACTCCATATCAATAATAACTTTAAATGTAAATGGATTAAATGCTCCAATCAAAAGACATAGGGTAGCAGATTGGATAAGAAAACACAACCCATATATCTGTTGTCTACAAGAAACCCACCTCAGAAAAAAAGACGCACACAGACTGAGGGTGAGGGGATAGAAAACGGTTTTTCAGGCACATGGAAATGAAAAAAAAGCTGGGATAGCAATACTTATATCTGACAAATTAGATCTCAAAGTGAGGGACATAACAAGAGATAAGGAAGGCCACTTCATAATACTAAAGGGAATAATCCAACAAGAAGAATAACTCTGGTAAACATATATGTACCCAATACAGAGGCACCCAAATACATAAAACAAACTCCTATAGGGTATTAAGGTAGAGATTGACAGCAATACAATCATAGTATGAGACTTTAATACTCCACTATCACAATTGGACAAATCCTCTAAACAAAAAATCAGCAAAGAAACATCAATCCTAAATGACTCACTAGACCAGATGGAATTAATTGACATCTTGAGAACATTTCACCCCAAAGCCACAAAATATACATACTTTTCAAGTGCACATGGGTCATTATTAAAGGTAGACCATATGGTGGATCATAAGAAAAATCTCTTCAAATTCAATAAGAGAGAAATCATATCAAGCATTTTCTTAGATCACGGTGGCATAAAAATGGAAATCAACTGCAATAAAAACAATACAAAGACATGGAGACTAAACAGCATGCTATTAAGCAATGACTGGATAACCAAAGAGATCAAGGAAGAAATTAAAAACATCATGGCAACAAATAATGATGAAAACACTACTATCCAAAATCTATGGGACACAGTGAAAGCAGTCTTGAGAAGGAAGTACATAGCTCTACAAGCCTACTGCAAAAACAAAAACAAAAAACAAGAAACAATGGTAATAAGTTACCTAATCTTACACCTCAAAGATCTGGAAAGAGAGCAACAAGAAAAGCTCAGTGTAAGCCGAAGGAAGGAAATACAAAATATCAGAGCAGAGATAAATGACATAGAGACCAAAGAAACAATTTACAAGATCAAGAAAATAAAGATATGGTTCTTTGAAAGGATAAGCAAGATTGAGAAACCTCTAGCTAAGCTCACCAAGAAGCAAAGGAAGAGGATCCAAATAAACAAAATCAGAAATGAAAGAGTGAAATAACAATAGACCCCACCAAAAATAAAAAAGGATTGTTAAAAATATTATGAACAACTTTATTCCAACAAACTGGACAACCTGGAGGAAATGGACATATTTCTAAAAATATATAACCTTGCAAAACTCAATCAGAAAGAATAAGCCAATAACTTTGGAAGAAATTGAAGCAGTCATCAAAAAGCTTCTAGCAAACAAAAGCCTGGGTGCACACAGCTACACAGGGGAGTTTTACCAAACATTCAAGGAAGAATTAAAACCTATTCTCCTCAGACTATTCCAAAAAATTCAAGAAGGAACACTTCCAGGCACCTTTGGTGAAGCCAGCATTGCCCTAATACCAAAACTAAATAAAGTCAACACAATAAAAGAGGCCAATATCCTTCATGAACATAGATGCCAAAATCCTCAACAAAATTCTAGCAAATCGGATCCTGCAGTACATCAGAAAGACCATGACCAAGTAGATTTTATCCCAGGAATGCAAGGATGGTAAAATATCCACAAATTAATAAACATGATATATCACATAAACAAATTGAGAGATAAAAATCACTTAGTCATATCAATTGATGCAGAAAAAACATTTGACAAAATCCAACACCCTTTCTTGATGAAAACTCTCAACAAAGTGGGAATCGAGATTTTTAGAAAGATGGTGGCTGGCAGGAAGGAGTTGAGGGAGAAGAAGTGAGTGAGGGGATGAAAGGAGAGTGAGTGAATATATGTGGGGTATGTGTGAGTGAGGAAGGAACGGTTGAATCTCGCAGGAGCAGCAGGGGCTAACAGTCCAAGGAGAGACTGCCACTGTGGCCAGCACTCCCTGGACTGCGGGACTCGAGTACAGAGCCCACAACATTTTGAAGGGAAAAATGGCCTTTCTTTGGGAACTCATCAACACCACGAACCAGACAGGCCTTGGAGCTGCCCTGTGACCCACCAGCCACTCTAGCCAGAGTCCTGCTAACACAGCTGCAGACCCACAAACCCTGAAAACCTCCACCACCAAATCGGTGAGTGCAACCTCCCCCTCCCCAGCAACATCAGTGCAGTTGTGGCGCACTCTCATTGGAGTGTTTGCATCACGCCCTCATCACCATGTTTACATTGAGCCCTCATCTTCACGTTTTCAGTGTGCCCTCATCTCCGGTTTACAGAGCATCCTATTCACTGCATTTGCGGCGCGTACTCATTGCTGTGCCCTAGTTGCTGTGTTTACAGTGCACCCTAGTTGTCCCATCTATGGCATGCCCTTGTTACCGGTTTAAAAAACGCCCTCGTTGGTGTCATGTTTACAGTGCTCCCAGGTTGGCACATTTTAAGTGAGCCCTAGTCAGCACTTTTACAACTTGCCCACATCAGTGCATTTACAGTCAGCCCTCAGCAGCATGTTTCTGGTGGTACACTTCCTAGGCAGTGCCTGGGAGCCACTGGGAGCCCCCGTGAATGTGATTTTGTAAATCTGGGCACTACAATCATGTGTCACTGGAGTGTATGCCCCCTGAACCACATCACCTCGACAGACAAGCCCTTGGTACCACTCTGAGTTTCTTCTGGGCAGCCATGATCTCAATTAAGGGTGCAAAACAGCAAAACTAGGGACACTCCCATTCACAGCTGCCAACTTCTGGACACCACAGTTGTGCTGCTCAAGCTCGCAGATCGACATCAAGAGAACCCAAATAGCTCAAGTAGGGAACTACAATAGATTAACAAGCACAGGAGAACTGAGAGAATATACCAGCAGCACTATCCCCCCCCAAAAAAACCTGGGTAGAAAAGCAATTGGATATACAATTAAAACATTACAGGAAAACATGGGAAGACAAAAAAAGCAACCCCCCCAAAAAAGAAAAAGAGGAATCACCAAAAAGGGAGTTAAATGAAATTGAAGCCAGCAGCTTATCAGCGAAAGAATTCAGAGTAATGGTTTTAAGGATGTTCAAATGGATGTAAGATAAATAAACACAACTCAATGACAAATACACTCAACTCAATGAGAACTATAAGGAGCTGAATGAGAATGTCACCAACATGAAAAGAAATCAAGAGGAGGTGAAGAACAACATAGCTGCAAAAAGGAACACAATGGAAGGCCTAAACAGTGGACGAGAAGTGGCTGAGGACCACATCAGCTAATTAGAAGACAAGGTAGGAAAAAACACACAAACACAGCAACAACTGGAAAAAAGACTTAAAAAACAAGAAGAGAGCCTAAGAGATCTTTGGGATAATACAAAACAACATTTGCTTAATTGGGTTACCAGAAGGAGAGGAAGAGAAGCAAGGAATAGAAAATCTATTATAAGAAATAATGACAGTAAAGTTCCCTGATATTGGCAAGAAAAAAAAAAACTATGCAAGTTCAAGAAGTACACCGGGTCCCAAACAAGTTGAACCCAAAAACACTGACACAAAAACACATCATAATTAAGTTGGTGAACACTAACGACAAAGTAAGAATCTTAAAGTCTACCAGAAAGAGACAGAAAATTACCTACAAGGGATCTCCTATTAGAATATCAACTGATTTTCCCAACAGAAAGACACCAGGCCAGAAGGGAATAGAATGAAATATATAAACTGATGCAAAGCAAGGGTCTGAATCCAAGAATACTATATCCAGCAAGGCTATCATTCAAAACTGAAGGCGGAATCAGGAGCTTCACAGACAAAAAGGAGCTAAGAGAGTTTATCACTATGAAGCAAATAATGTAAGAAATGCTAAAGTGACTGCTGTAAAAAGAAGAAAGAGAAAGGCAAGAAAAAACACAATCACTCGAGAATCCACTGCTGCCTTGCACAACAATTTCAAAACTACAACTAAAAGACAGAATGGACATCATCCAGAAGCACAGGAAAGCTGGCGGAGTGGAAATTCTACAACTAGAAGGAAAGAGAGGGGCTCACAGAGACCTAGAGGCGCTGCAAAAAAGCTGAGGTACAGAGACGCACACACGGAGAGAGCAGGTGCCGCTCTGGCGGGAGGGAGATGGAGACTCTCAAAGGCATTGAACTCCTTATCCTATGACACTAAACCCTAGATCCAGCCGAAACTCAAATGGGGGAAAGTTTGAACTGTTAAGAGGGAGAAGTGTACAGAAATTTAGGGGAGTCGCAAAAGGTCAGAGGCCTGGTGGTGAGCATGGCACTGTGCACAGAGGACCGACTGCTGATTGTGCCACTGGCTTTCATGAGTGGGTGGGAGAAAGACCCTTCCAACTGTGCCACTTCTAACTCCACTTAACCCCAGTTTTGGGCAAAACCCTAGGGACCCAGACTCGTGTGGTCCCGGAGTGCAGGGGAATCAGAGGAGCAGCAGTCTAGAGGCACTGCGAGAGAGAGCACGCACACACACAGGGAACACTCCAGCGATTAGCCAATCACCTGAGACTCAGGGACCTGGAGGGCGGGGCTGACTGCAAGGCAAGGTGGTCCATTAAGCCCTGAGACTCCACCCATCCCAAGCTCAACAGAGAGGCTTTTGCAGTTTTGCAAGTCTGGTATCATAAGGCTGAATCCAACACAGAAGTTTTCCCAGCATAGTGAAAATGCCGAGACAAGGGAAGGGATCACAAACAAAAGAAATGGAGGAAAACAAACAACTGGATATAGAGTTCAAAACCACGCATATAAGGTTTTTCAAGAATATCCTAGAAAAGTTGGATAAAGTTAGTGAGACCTAAGAGGAGATGAAAAAGGACCAACTAGAGATGAAAAAGAACCAACTAGAGATGGAAAAGATCCAACTGGAGATGGAAAAGGACCAACTAGTAATTAAACATACACTGACTGAAATAAAAAATATTATACAGAGACCTAAAAGCAGACTAAAGGAAGGCAAGAATCAAGTCAAAGATTTGAAATATAAAGAATCAGAAAACACTCAACTGAAAAAACAAGAAGAAAAAAGAATCCAAAAATGTGAAGATAATGTAAGGAGCTTCTGGGACAGCTTCAATTCCAACATCAGAATTGTGAGGGTGCCAGAAGAAGAGAGAGCAAGATACTGAAAACCTATTTAAAGAAATAATGACTGAAAACTTCCCACATCTGGTAAAAGAAATAGACTTACAAGTTCAGGAAGCACACAGAACCCCACATAAAAGGAATCCAAAAAGGACTATACCAAGACACATCATAATTAAAATACCAAGAGTAAAAGGAAAAGAGAATATTAAAAGCAGCAAGAGAAAAGCAGTTCATTACCTACAAGGGAGCACCCATATGATTGTCAGCTGATTTCTCAACAGAAACCATGCAGGCCAGACGGGAGTGGCAAGAAATATTCAACATGATGAATAGCAAGAACCTACAACCAAGAATACTCTATCCAGCAAGGCTATCATTCAGAATTGAAGGGCAGATAAAGAGCTTCACAGATAAGAAAAAGCTGAAGGAGTTCATCACCACCAAACCAGTATTATATGAAATGCAGAAAGGTACTCTTTAAGAAGAGGAAGAAGCCGAGACTGGTTTGGCTCAGTGGATAGAGCGTCAGCCTGCAGACTGAAAGTTCCCGGGTTCAATTCCGGTCAGGGCCATGTACCTTGCTTGCAGGCACATCTCCAGTGTGGGGTGTGCAGGAGGCGGCTGATCAATGTCTCTCTCTCATTGATGTTTCTGATTTTCTATCCCTCTCCCTTCCTCTCTGTGAAAAATCAATTAAATATATTTAAAAATAAAGAAGAGGAAGAAGAAAAAGGTAAAAGACAAAAATTTATGAACAACAAATACATATCTACCAACAAGTGAATCTAAAAATGAAGTGAATTAAAAATTTGATCAACAGAATAAACTGGTGAACACAATAGGATCAGGAGCACAGAAAGGGAGTGGACTGATAATTCTCAGGGGGAAAAGGGTGAAGGATGTACAGGGAGAGACTGGACAAAAATCATACACCTATGGATGAGGTCAACGGGAAGGAGGTAAGGGTAGCGGAGGGGGGGACGGTGGGAGCCGGATGGATGGGAGCTATGGAGGGGAAAAAAGAGAAACAAATGTAATTATCTGAATAATGAAGATTTAATTTTAAAAAATAAAATAAAATTAGAAAATTAAAAAAAAACATACAACACTAAGGAAATATATGACAACAAACAAACTTGTCAATAATAACATTAAATGTAAGTGGTTAAATGCACCAATGAAAAGACATAGGGTAGCTGAATGGTTAAGAAAACTGAGAGTGAAAGGATGGAAAAATATTTTTCAGGCAAATAGAAGTGGGAAAAAAACTGGGGTGACAATATTTATATCTGATAAAATAGACCTTAAAATAAAGGCCTTAACAAGAGATAAGGAATAATACTAAATAATACTAAAAGGAGCAATTCATCAAGAAGATATAACTCTGGTAGACATATATGTACCCAACACAGGAGCACATGAATACATTAAAAAAAAAAAAACTCCTGGAAGATATCATGGGAGAAATTGACAATACTACAATCATAATAGGGGATTTTAATACACCACTGACATCACTGGATAAATCCTCTAGACAAAAATATCAGCAAAGAAACAGCAATTCTAAATAACTCACTAGATCAGATTGACTTAATTGATATCTTCAGAGCATATCACCCCAAAGCCACTGAATATAGGTTCTTCTCAAGTGCACACAGAACATTTTCAAAAAAGGACCACATATTGGGTCACAAGCAAAGTCTCCCCTAATTCAAAAAGATTGAAATCACATCAAGCATTTTCTCAGACCACAATGGCATAAGATTAGAAATAAACTACAGTAAAAACATTCCAAAAAATTCAAACACTTGGAAGTTGAATAGCATATTGCTAAACAATGATTGGGTTATAAATGAGATCAAAGAAGAAATTAAAAATATCCTAGAGACTAATAACAATAAAAACACAACAACCCAAATGTTATGGGACACATTGAAAACAGTGCTAAGAGGAAAGTTTATAGCTCTACAGGCCTAACTCAAAAAAAAAAAAAAAAAAAAAAAAAAAAAAAAAAAAAAAAAAAAAAAAAAAAAAAAAAAAAAAAAAAAAAAAAAAAAAAAAAAAAAAAAAAAAAAAAAAAAAAAAAAAAAAAAAAAAAAAAAAAAAAAAAAAAAAACAGAAAAAAATGATAATGAATCACCTAACCCAACAACTCAAAGAATTAGAAAGAGAGCAATAAGAAAAGCACAGTGTGAGCAGAAGGAAGGTAATAATAAAGATCAGAGCAGAGATAAATGACATTGAGACAAAAAAAAAAAACAATACAAAAGATCAACAAAACCAAGAGCTGGTTCTTCGAAAGAATAAACAAGATTGATGAACCGCTAGCCAGGATCACAAAGAAGCAAAGAGAGAGGACCCAAATATACAAAATCAGAAATAAGGGAGGCTAAATAATTACAGACCCCACAGAAATACAAAGAATTGTTAAAAACTATTATGAACAACTCTATTCTAACAAATTTCACAACCTAGAGGAAATGGACAGATTCCTGGAAAAACACAACCTTCCAAAACTCACACAGGAAGATTCTAAAAATCTCAATACGGTGATAACTATGGAAGAAATTGAAGCAGTCATCAAAAAGCTTCCAGCACTTACACAACTTAATAAAAGTAAGATAAACGATCCAATAAAAAAATGGGCAACGGACCTAAATAGAACCTTTTCGAAAGACGACAGAAGGAAGGCCAAGAGACACATGAAAACATGTTCAAAGTCATTAATCATCGGAGAGATGCAAATCAAAACGACAATGCGATACCATCTTACACAGGTCAGAATGACAATCATTAACAAATCAACAAACGGCAAGTGTTGGCGAGGATGTGGAGAAAAAGGAACCCTTGTGCACTGTTGGTGGCAATGTAGACTGGTGCAACCACTGTGGAGAACAATATAGAGTTTCCTCAAAAAAGTAAAAATGGATCTCCCACTTGACCCTGTAATCCCACTCTTAGGAATTTATCCTAAGAAATCACAAACACCAATCAGAAAGGATTTATGCACCCCTATGTTCATAGCAGCACAATTTACAATAGCTACAATTTGGAAACAGCCCAGGTGCCCGTCAGCAGATGAATGGATCAGAAAACTGTGGTACATCTACACAATGTAATTCTACGCTGCCATTGAAAAGAAGGAATTCTTACCATTTGCAGCAACCTGGTTGGAACTGGAGAGCCTTATGCTTAGTGAAATAAGCCAGTCAATGAAGGAGAAGCATCACCTGATCTCACTCATTTGTGGATAATAAAGAACATTGTAAACTGATGAACGAAAGGATAGATACAGAGGCAGTAAAGCTTCAAACAGACTGTGAAATTACAGCAGGAAGATTAAAGTTAGGTGAGGTAGATAAGAGATCAATCAAAGGACTTGTATGCATGCATATAAGTATAACCAAAGAACATAGACACTGGGGGGTTGGGTTATGCCAGGGAGGGAGGGGGGGCAATGGGGAGATATGTATAAAAAATTAATTTAAAAAAAATGCTTCCAGCAAACAAAAGCCCAGGGCTTCACAAGGGCATTTTACCAAACATTCGTGGAAGAACTAAAACCCATCTTACTCGGACTATTCCAGAAAATTCAAGCGGAAAGAACACTTCCAAACTCCTTCCATGAAGCCAGCATCATTCTAATACCAAAACCAGATAAAGATAACACAATGAAAGAGAATTAGAGGCTAATATCCCTCATGAACATAGATGCCAAAATCCTCAACAAAATTCTAGCAAATCAGATCCAGCTGTACATCAGAAAGATCATACACCATGACCAAGTAGGATTTATTCCAGGGATGAAAGGATGGTACAATATTCAGAAATAAATAAACATGCTACATCACATAAACAAATTGAGAGATAAAAATCATATAGTCATATCAATTGATGTATAAAAAGCATTTGAGAAAATCCAACACCTTTTCTTGATAAAAACTCTCAGCAAGGTGGAAATAGAAGGATCATAACTCAAAATAATAAAAGCCATACATGACAAACCCACAGCCAACATCATAGTCAATTGCAAAAACTGAAACCATTTCCCCTATAAACAGGAACAAGATAGGGATGCCTAGTCTCACCACTCCTATTCAACATAGTGCTGGAATTATTAGCCATTGCAATCAGACAAGAAAAAGAAATAAAAGGCATCCAAATAGGAAAAGAAGTAAAACTGTCCTTATTTGCAGATAACATGATACTGCACATAGAAATTCCTAAAGACTCCATCAAAAAAATTATTAGACTTGATAAGTGAATTCAGCAATGTAGCAGGATACAAAATTAACACCAAGAAATCAATGGCATTTCTATATATCAATAATGAACTAATAGAAAGAACGACCAAAAAAGCAATCCCATTTACCATCACACCAAAAATATTAAGATAACTAGGAATAAACTTAACTAAGGAGGTGAAAGACCTATATGCAGAAAAGTATACAACACTGAAAAAGGAGATAGAGGAATACATAAACAGATAGAAGAGCATACCATGTTCATGGATTGGTAGAGTCAACATCATCAAAATGTCCATACTACCCAAAGCAATCTATAAACTCAATGCAATCCTCATTAAAATAACAAAGGCATACTTCACAGACCTAGCACGAATTTTTCAAAAATTCATCTGGAATAAAAAAAGACCCCAAATAGCTGCCGCAATCCTGAGAAAGAGAACAAAGTAGGTGGGATCTCAATATCAGATTTAAAGCTGTATTATAAAGCCACTGTTCTCAAAACTGCCCTGCACTGGGACAAGAACAGACACATAGATCAATGAAATAGGACAGAGAACCCAGAAATCAACCCAAACCACTCTGCCCAATTAATATTTGACAAAGGAGGCATGAACATACAATGGATTCAAGACAGTCTCTTCAAGAAATGGTGCTGGGAAAATTCGAGAGATACAAAAGAAGAAGAAGAAGAAGAAGAAGAAGAAGAAGAAGAAGAAGAAGAAGAAGAAGAAGAAGAAGAAGAAGAAGAAGAAGGAGAAGAAACTAGACCACCAACTTACACCATACACAAAAATAAACTCAAAATGGACACAGATACAGGACTTAAACATAAGACGGGCAACCATAAAAAATATTAGAGGAACCAAAACCAGTTTGGTTCAGTGGATAGAGCCTGCGGACTGAAGGGTCCTAGGTTCAATTCTGGTTGGAAGCATGTACATTGGTTCTGGGCACATCCCCAGTAGTGGGTGTGCAGGAGGCAGCTGATCCATGTTTCTAACTCTCTATCTCTCTCCATACCTCTCTGTAAAAAAATCAATAAAATGTATTTTATAAAAAATACTAGAAGAATCCACAGGCAGCAAAATCTCAGACATATGCCAAAAGAACTTCTTCACTGATACTGCTCCTAGGGCAAGGGAAGCTAAAGAGAAAACAAACAAATGGGACTGCATCAAAATAAAAAGCTTTTTCACAGCAAAAGAAACCATCAACAAAACAACAAGGAAGCCCACTGTATGAGAGAACATACTTGCAAATGTTATCACTGATAAAGGTTTAATCTCCAACATCTACAGCCAATTTTTACAACTTAATAAAAGGAAGATAAATGATCCCATAAAAAAATGGGCAACAGACCTAAATAGAATCTTTTTGAAAGAAGACAGAAGGAAGGCCAAGAGACACATGAAAGCATGCTCAAACTCACTAATTATCTGAGAGATGCAAATCAAAACGACAATGCCTTACCATCTCACACCTGTCAGAATGGCAATCATCAACAAATCAACAAACGACAAGTGTTGGCGAGGATGCAGAGAAAAAGGAACTCTCATGCACTGCTGGTGGGAATGCAGACTGGTGCAGCCACTGTGGAGACAGTATGGAATTTCCTCAAAAAACTAAATATGGAGCTTCCATTTGATCCAGGAATCCCACTCATAGGAATATATCCTAAGAAACTAAAAACACCAATCAGAAAGGATAAATGCACCCCTATGTTCATAGCAGCACAATTTAGAATAGCTAAGATTTGGAAACAGCCTAGGTACCCATTGGCAAATGACTGGATCAGAAAACTGTGGTACATCTACACAATGGAATTCTATGCTGCCATTAAAAATAAGGAATTCTTACCATTTGCAGTAACCTGGATGGAACTGAAGAGCATTATGCTAAATGAAATAACCCAGTCAATGAAAGAAAAATATCACATGATCTCACTCACTTATGGATAATAAAGAATATTATAAACTGATGAACAGCAAGATAGATACAGAGGCAGTAAAGCATCAAACGTACTGTCAAATTACAGTGGTGATTGGGGGAACCAAGATGGTGGCATAAAATATACATCTGTATGTGCTGTCTCTCTCAACCACACCAAAACTACAACTAAAAGACAAAAGAACTATCCCTCAGAACCACGGGAAAGCTGGCAGAGTGGAAGTTCTGTAACTATAAGGAAAGAAAAAAAGTGCATTCAGACCTGGTAGGAAGTGCAGAGGCTCAGAAAGGCAGAAGTACTAAGACGCAAGCAGGCCGACATGTGCTCTTGTTTTTCAATTGGGAGGGAGTTACAAGTTCCTGACTCTCTGAACTCCAGTTTCTGACGAGATTCTGGGAACCCAGAATGATACAGGGAGAAACTGGACTGTCTACCATTGGGTCAGAAAAGTAGGGTGGCTCTCTCACTGAGTTGTGCACTGGAGTCATTGTTTACTGTGCTGGAGCATAGGATGCAGGACACTGAACAGAAAGCGGCAGAGAGGGCAGCCATTGCTGTTTGCCACGCCCTAGACTAGTGATTCCCTGAGATCCTGCCCCGCCCATTTTACAAACCCACCCAGCTGTGTGGTGACTTTTGCATATAAATGGCCTGCCCTCTGTCAACTTAACCTAACAAATTGCTACTAGGTCAGACAATTCCAAAACTTTCAAACTCCAAGCAAATAGGAGAAATCAACTCCAAATCTTCCAAACTCCAAGCAAAGAGGATAAATCTGCAGAGCTTTCTGTAGCTCCTGCTGGGTGGCCTCAGACATTAGCTGACTTGCACCTCCTTGGAGATCCAGGAACCAGTGTACCTAGAGGTCAGTGTGAGATGACACCAGATTTTAACTCCTCACATACATAAGTGACCTACTCAAGAGGCAGACTCAGTGAGCACCAAAGTCCCACTGAAGCAATTCTTGCCCCATAGGGGTGTCTCTAGCATAGCAGTTCTTCCATTAATAGACACAGATAATCCTCACAGTCAACTGGCCTGGAGGTCAATTCCTTCCAGTGTACCAATAGCAATCAAGGCTTAACTACAACAAGACTGTGAACCCAGCCCACAAAGGGGTGCACCAAGAGTGTCCACCTCAGGTGATATGGGAGGCGGAGCTACTGAGCCCTAAGGATAACTAGCACACAAAGCCACTCCATCAAACTAGGAAGCAGTCAAAATGTGGAGACCAAGAAACATGTCACAAATGAAAGAAATGAAGGAAAGCAAACGACTGGACATAGAGTTCAAAACCACATTTATAAGGTTACTCAAG
Source organism: Lasiurus borealis (assembly GCA_004026805.1). Classification (NCBI taxonomy): domain Eukaryota; kingdom Metazoa; phylum Chordata; class Mammalia; order Chiroptera; family Vespertilionidae; genus Lasiurus; species Lasiurus borealis. Next base: position 22,597 of record PVJN01003018.1, on the reverse strand, counting down.
AATCTTCTACAAACTGCCAACAAACTTAATGAGAACTCTGAGAAACTTAGTGAGACCTTCAAAGATCTTAATGAGAATGTCAAAAAAATGGAAAAGGATCAGTCAGAAATTAAGCATGCACTGTCTGAAATTAAAAAATAATATACAGAAATCCAACAGCAGACTAGAGGACCCCAAGAATCAAATCAAAGATTTGAAATATGAGGAAGCAAAAAACAACCTAACAGAAAAACAAAAAGAAAAAAGAATCAAAAAATTTGAAGATAGTGTAAGGATCCTCTGGGACAACTTCAAAAGTACCAACATCAGAATTATGGGAGTGCCAGAAGAAGAGAGAGAACAAGTTACTGAAAACCTATTTGAAGAAATAATGACTGAAAACTTTCCCTACCTGGTGAAAGAAATGGACTTACGAGTCCAGGAATTGCACAGAACACCAAACAAAAAGAATCCAAAGAGGACTACACCAAGACACATCATAATTAAAATGCCAAGGGCAAAAGACAAAGAGAGAATCTTGAAAGTAGCAAGAGAAAAACAGTTAGTTACCTACAAGGGAGTACCCATACGACTGTCAGCTGATTTTTCAACAGAAACTATGCAGGCCAGAAGGGAGTGTCAGGAAATATTCAAAGTGATGAATAGCAAGAACCTACAACCAAGAGTGCTCTAGCCAGCAAAGCTATCATTCAGAATTGAAGGACAGATAAAGAGCTTCACAGATAAGAAAAAGCTAAAGGAGTTCATCAACACCAAACCAGTATTATATGAAATGCTGAAGTGTTTTCTTTAAGAAGAGGAAGTAGAAGAAAAAGGTAAAGATAAAAATTATGAACAAAGTGATAATAAATACATACTTATCAACAAGTGAATCGAAAAATCAAGTGAATAAAAAAATCCGATGAATAGAATAAACTGGTGAATATAATAACATTAGGGGCATAGAAAGGGAATGGACTAACAATTATTGGGGGAAAGGAGGAGTGAGGGGTGCAGGAAGAGATTGGACAAAAATCTTACACCTATGGATGAAGACAGAGGTGGGGGATAGGGCTGAGGGTAAGGGCATGGGGTGGGGGAGTGGGAATCAGGTAGAGGGTAGCTAGGTGTGAGGAGGAAAAGGCATATCTGTAATAAACTGAACAATAAAGATTTTTAAAAATTTAAGTTATTTATTTTAAAATCAATAAACATACTGCCAGAAAAAAAATTACAGTGGTTAGGTTAGGGAGAGGTGGGGTAAATAAGAAATCAATGGAAGGACTTGTATGCTTGCATATAAGTAAGCATAACCAATGGGCACAAGACACGGGGGTTAGGGCATGCATGGGAGTGGAAGGGTAATGAGAAGATATGTACAGATGTAATACATTGATTTAAAAAAAATTTTTTTAAAGATGTTTCCTTAACCCCTCCCAAATGAGATGATTATGCTTTCCAGATTAACTCCTCCAGGAAAGGGCAGAAGGGCTCAGCTCTGCCTAACATGGTCCTCAGTATCCTGTGTGCAACCAAAACATGCTCAACCCATCCCAGAAGACCATGGCACTTACAAGAATCCTGGCATCCAGCCAGGGTGCCTCTGCCTGTTCATGCAAACTGGCCTGCTTGGCTCTATTTCTGAGACCCTGCATCTCCTTGAACATGTATGATGTACTGCCCTGTACTGAGTTGTCATTCTGTGCTTGCACACATACCCCACTCACCCAGAGGGCTCACTCCCTCGGGATAAGAACAAAACTACCCAGCAAGATGTCAGGCACCTACTAGATATTCTATAAATATTGTTGCTTAATCAATGTCTGTAAGCCCATGTCTTTGCTAGGCACCAGCTCACTGCACTGACCTGTTAGTGGGCCATCATATTAAACATGTCACATCACCCTTTCCTCTGGTGAAACCTCCACTGCTCCTCCCTACTGCTCGGGTTCAGAGCCGTGGAAGCCCTCTGTGCAGGGCCCAGCTCCCTCCTCCTCTGCACACTCCCCACACTCCTGCCTCTCCCTGAACACAGCAAGCATATTGCTGCCTCAACTCTTGCACTTAACCATTTCCTCTGCCTGGAAGCTGCTGACTTCAGGAATCCACATGGTTTAATACCTGAGTGTTTGCTCAAATGTCACACCCCTGTGCTTCCCAACTCTGCACTTGCTGTCTCATCTTTTTCCTGTGTCTTTCTCCATTGCCAAGTGACATACTATGGATTTACTTGTCTGTTGATTGTCCCCTTCCCCCAGCATTATAAAGGCCCAAACAGGCAGCAATCCAGATGTATTCATTGCTTGTACTCCAAAACCTAGAACAGGGCACATAACAGGTTTTGAATCAATGCTTATAAGTGACTGAGAATGAGAGGGATGCAAGGCTCCTGTGACAGTGTTTTCAGGCATTTTCCTTGTGTTGCTGCCTATGACTGCTCTGCAGACAGCCTTCTCTGTCCCATGTGGGGCAGCAGTCTCCTACAGCAGCCTTTAAGGTCATCCATTCCTTTTTGAGGCCAATGGTCAGCACATCCTATGCATCCTCAACAGAGCCTCAGCACACGGTATATTCAAGGGAAATGGATCTCTAACTAAAGACGTAGGGAGATTGAAAAGATTGATTGTTCCATCAATTAGTTAAAAATCTCTTTAAACATCTTTGTTCCTTCTCCAAAGTTCCTTTCTTGGGAGGTTCTCCTTATTGATACAGGTCCCTTCCAGGAAGCCTCGTCTGCCCGATGAGAGTAAGTAGGTCCACTCCATGCATGCCTCCCTCCCACACTGTCTTATAAGCAACAGGAGGCCAGGACAGTATCCCCTGGTGGCACATAGCTCATATTTAATATGTGCTTGTTGAACAGATGAATGACTACCGCTGGAAGTTAATTCCAGCAAGACTGGAATAAAATGTGAGAAGGGCTGAAAATCTGCATATATTATTACCTGCTGCCAGACAGCTGTAGGCATTTCTCCTAACCTGATAATTTTTCCTGTTTATCAAACTTTGTTTCCATTCCTAAAGGGCCAATGTGTTTCCCAGCAAATAAAAAGCCCTGGGTCTGGACATTCAGAGTGATAGAGCTAAATTAGATTGACTCCATGAAGTTCTTTTTGTTACTGTCATGATGTTTTGTTTGTTCTGTACCTGCCATTCTGCAACTCTCCCTGCTGCCCCTCCCTGTAAACCTCGGGAATGTAACAGTTGCACAAACCTGCCAATACGAATGCAGAGAAGTGGACTCAACCCAAATCAGGCAAACTGCACAGTACCCCTGCATAAGCAGACCCCTGATCCTACCCCCTGACCAATTGATGGGGGCCGCGAATGCCATTGATGCTGTGCCGGTGATTGCCGGAGATGGGAGTGCATGCTAGCATGAATAAAGGTTCTTTTGCTTTTGCATCGGGCTCAGTTCCTTCCTGGTGGGTTTTTTGGGGATCCTGAACACTGGGCATAACAAGAGAGCCCACTTCACTAGAAAGTGGAGCCTTCCCTGGCTCCGCCATGCCTCCCAAATTTATATTTCATATCTAGTTTCTTTATTCAGTTTACTCGCAGCCCTTCTCCACATTCCTGAACCCTTGCAACTGTGGAAAGACACCAGTAGACTACATGAAGGGATAAATCAGAAGAAATAGTCTGGGCTCCGTAAAATCAGACTGATGGGAATGATTATGAGAAGTCACCTCTGGAGCCAGAGTTCTGTCTGTCATTCAGTGTTAATAGGTGCCCATTATGCAAAGCTTCCCAAAGGAAGGAACTTCACAGCTCTGCCTCTTCCTCTTTCTGGCCGAAGCCTGTTGATTCAGACACCAAACTAAGAAATAGATGAATGGGCAACAGCCAGGGCTCAGTCTGAGCTGTTGTTGTTCTGAGGTTGATGCTTCACATGAAGCACAGTTGAGGTCACATCCTCCCTCTACTCTTGGACTCCTCTCCACAAAGGGCCCGGCTAGGGTTTCCAACCATTGCAAAATATTTCTAATTTAGATACATAAAATCTGAAGCAAATAATCAAGGAGCTAAGTGGCATTTTGAAATTTACCATGAGGTTTTCTTTTCTGCTTAATTGTATTGGCACCAAAGAAATGGGAGCAGTGCCCCTAAAGAGTGAATCTCTTGGAGGGACTGCAATTATATTGTCTGCCTGCTCTCTATGCTAGTGGCAGCATGTGCTTAGTGAGCTGTTCCCTGGTGAGCAGGTCCTGTATTCCTCATTCTCTGGATTTGCAGCTGCATTGCAGGAGCAGCTCAAAATAACCCAGATCCAGGCCAGGCTGCACCCAGACGTGAAAGCTGAATTAAAGAGCCTACAGGTCAGGCTACAGAAACTGAGAGAGCACCATCCTGGGTCTGCAGTCATAATGTGCATGTCCTGTGATGAACAAGAGCCTTTCTCCAAAGGGTTGGAGAAAGAAACACAGTCTGCCCCCAGCTGTTGGCATTTTCTCCTGAAAAATGTATTTGTAGGACAAATGTCCTAGTCTCTGAGAGACATATTGCTACATACTCTAAAGACAAATACTCTACTGCTGTAAAAAGGGAGAAACTCCTACCATTTGCAACAGCATGGACGGAGCTGGAGAGCATTATGCTAAGTGAAATAAGGCAATCAGATAAAGATAAATATCACATGATCTCACTCATTTGTGGAATATAATGAACAACATAAACTGATGAACAAACAGATCCAGAGACAGAGAAGCATTGATCAGATGCTCAAATATCAGAGGGAAGGAAAGGGAGGGTGGGTGGAAGAGGAAGAGATCAACTAAAGGACTTGTATGCGTGCATATAAACCTAACCAATTGACACAGACCCCAGAGGGGTGAGGGCATGAACAGGGTGGGAGGGGGGAGCAAGGTGGGGATAAGGACACATATGTAACACCTTAATTTTAAAAAAGACAAATAAAATCACCACCGTGTGTTGTTATCAGGTGGACCTGTGGTGCCTAAGCAGCAGGCCAAGGATTTGAAGTGCATTTGGGAAGAATGCCAGAAGCTGTCAGCCTGCAGCACAGCTGCAAACACACCAACAGAGACAGGCAATGCTGACATCTGCCAGGGAACAACGCACTGCTGCCAAGCCCTCAGCCTCTGTTCAGCCCTCTGTAGTGTTGGAGCTGTTTCCAGACGCAATGGAAACATCTTAACACACAGCAGGGAGAAAAAAGCCCGGGATACAGACTGTAAGAAGTATGCACTTAATTGCCAAAGCCAGCTTAGCCCAGGGACAACATGGTGGCTATGGGCCAAAACACGAGTAGTATCTTGTAACTTGTCATAATACCTCATTTATTCTCCATAAAACCCCATGAGTTGGGTCACATTAAGCCCACTTAAGGACAAGGGAACTGACCTCTGTGAGGTTAAGGAACTCTCCCAAAGGTGGAGAAAGCTAGGCAAATAGAGGTCAGCCACTTCCTATTTGTCACAGTGGAAATTCCAGTGTTCATCTACTCACCTTGCATCTCTTACAGCTTCATCTAGGGTCAATCCCAAGGTGGAGAGGACCCAGAGGGAGAAAGGTTGTGGGCAACTCCATGAAAGGTAAGGGCCGAAGGCAATGCTCTTCTTAGAGACATAGGGTTGAGTCCCCACTTTACCTACCTGTCACCAGGCAAGTAGAGCTGGAGATGTGAGTTCACCTCTGACCCTGCCACCTCTGGCAAGTCACATGACCTTTCTGAACAGCAATGTGAAAACATGCCCCCTTATACAGAAAATACTTGGCCCATGGGAAGAACTCCATACAAGTGTCAGAAGGAAGCTGGTAGCGAAACACGGTGTTCAAAACACTTCTTGGGGCCAAATATGTCTTAGGCTGGAATGAGGGAAAGGGAATTGTGAGTGGGGAAACCAGGTGAGATCTACTCTATTCAGGGGAAGTAATTATAGTGATCTAATCATACTGCATGAGAGCTAGCCATTATGAGCAGTTGCACATTAGCTCAGGGTATGGCCCACAGAATAGCAGAGTTGTGCCATCTGGACCTCAGCCTACTTCCATTGAATCAAAATTTGCACTTTAACAAGAGCCCCAGGTGAACAGGTGCATGTTAGAGTTTGAGATGCAATGTGAGGTAAGCAAGCACGCAGAGGCTGGATTCGAATACTTAGTGGTTGTGACGTTTGTGACTTAATTACTCTTTTAGGGATAGATCCAGGTTTTATGGAACCTAAAGCTTATATGGTCGAGTGCATCTCTTTAATAAAAGACTATAAAATTAAAAATAAAAATTAGGTATGAAAGTAACGGTTTCAAGTGCAAATAATTTCACAACAAATATCCCTAATACCAAGAATCCAGAAAAATAACTTAATGTTTTTATTAACTAATACACTTGTCTAATTCTTTTATACTATATTAGAGACCTGGTGCATGAATTCGTGCACAGGTGGGGTTTGATCAGGCCACGGGAAGTTGGCTGTGATAGTTCACTGACCACCAGGGGGCAGCTCCTGCATTGAGTGTCTGACTCTGGTGGTCAGTGCGTATCATAGCCACCAGTCAACTGATGGTTCAGTTGTTCAGTCACTTAGACTTTTATATATATTGATGTCAGGGTCTCTGATTGCTTCTTCATCTGCTAATTTTGTAAAAGACAATTCAATCCTTTCTCTAGGGTGCTTGCTTGATAGAAATGTTTTCATTGACAGTTGGATTGCATGAAAATGCAACTTCACACAGTTATACTCACCATATGTAGTATTACTATTGATTCATGCCCTAAAAACATAGCAACTGCAATTAATTATATTTCATACAATTGCCATCGAGAAAGAAAACAATGTGTGATGTGTTTGATCATGTATATGATCATGTCTATTCCTAACAGGAGAGATCTTCTGTCAATGAGAATCAGTTCCTCTGCTAGCAATGTTGCATGTCTGAAAGCTGGAAAAATTCTTCACAGAGGCGCTTCAAGTTCCATATGTTTCATATCTGCGTCTCCTCCACTGTCTACACACACACAAAGACAAGCTGACATCACCATGACACTGGGAAAGTTGGGACACTGGCAGTAGAGTAGTCCTGGAAGCCGTTCCTATGTTGAACCTTACTCGGAAGTTACTGCAAATCACATACACGCATTTCACTCCATCCAAACTCAATGTCTGCCCAACTCAGTTTCCTTTCCCAGAAATGCACTGTGGTCATCCAACATCACTTGATACAGGAAATGTGTGCTGCAGGGGGTGTCACACGGAAAAAAAAAAAAAAAAAAACTCCAGCTCTAATCAATTCCAAGTAGAATAACTAATATTGCAAAACTAACAAAAGAAGCTTCATGCCTCACAGAAAGCTGCCTTTATACATGTGAAATGGCAATGACAGCAGTATGTTTCATGTGCGGTTATGTGGGAATTAAGGATAATAGGCAAATAAAGGCTTTATACGTAAATGTCACGGTGCCTGGCATATAGTAAAGGCTCGGTTAGTGGTGGTTCTATGAGTGTGTGGGGGGGGGGGAGTTCAAACCCAACTAGGCCCTCAGTCCCTCCTCACGCAGAGATAAAAGCCCTGCCTCCCAAGCCAGAGGCTCAAGTTGTCATTTTCAGGTGAATTTCCTCCCAAAAGTGGAATTTAGCCCATATGGATCCTTTTGGGTTATAGTTCCAAGTGGATATTTGCTTTTTTGCATGCTTTCAGAAGAAGCATCCTCTAGGGTTCTTCAAATGATCTCCAAGTTAATGAATAAACATCGGAGGCCTCCTATTCTGCTGGTTTGGAAACCACACCTTCCTCAGCCTGTGAGCTCAGATAAATCCGTTTATTGTTTTCCCTGCCCTCAATCACTCTTGCCCACGACTGCCACACACAACCATCTGAAGATGCAGTTTGGACTTTCCTCTCCACCTTTTAGTTTCTTTTAACAACACTTCTCTTTCTCTTTCCCTCACTTCCCAGAGAGGGCGGGCCGAACCTTTGAGGGATCTTCACAATCCTGGAGTGGGGTTGGGGCCAGGTTGGCACCAGTTGTTCTTCCCAGAACCCCCCACCTCTACCCTTGTGGAGACATTGTCAAGGAAAGGAGTGGAGAGGGGGAGGAGAAAGAGAATCCCCAGCTGACCCTCCTTCCCTCTGTCCTGTCTGAGTTAAGGCTCTCCAAACAGTGCAGCCCCACTCCACCTATTCAACCCATCCCCTTGTCCCAGCAACTGGTCCATTCTCTCCTTCATATGCACCTCCTGGACCTAATGCCTTCTCCTGTGAGAAAATCCCCACAGTTCTCCCCTCTCTGAGAAATGTATTTAGAAGACCCAAGCCACCAAGATCCCTCTTCTGATCTTGATGGTTTTCATACTATGGGAGGATTCTGTGGGCACTTTAGGGGTGTGTGTGTGTGTGTGTGTGTGTGTGTGTGTGTGTGTGTGTATGTGTATTGCATGTTTGTGGTGGAGAGGGCAGAAGAGTAAAGATGAGGATACAGTGAGTTGGGAAAGAGGGATGGAGTCACTTGTACTGAATGTCTAGTAGATAAGGGAGCAATAATTGACAGTGAAAGTGTGTGTACATTAAAACATTACCTAGATAAAGATAAAATTAAACACACACACACACACACACACACACACACACACTACCTAAAAAATGGGTGAAGCTTTAGATGGAAAATAAAGCCCCCATTCTCTGAAGTGTCCAGTGTGTTTCATCCAATACAAGAAGTCCCACTAGATCTCAATTTAAGTGCATCTCAAGTAAGAAACTGACAGTGTAAGCTTCTTTTAGATTTCTAGAAGTAATTTCAAAATTTAGCTGGATTCTAGGGCCATGTGGATTTTAGTCTTAACTCTGATCATTAGACAGGAAGGAGAAAACTGAAATTTATAAAACACATATATTTCTTAAAAACAAGTAAACAGATACTCAATGCCCTGCTGCCTCCAGTTATCAAGGTCAGGCTATTCTGTGACTAAATCCCTATGATGTCAGGGCCACACATCGGTGTGGGTTTATACTGAGCCCCCAAAGCTGAGTCTTCAGAAATAGCAGAGCAAGATGATTCTATTTTAATCAATTGTAACTATATTCTTTAGGAAACCATATCTGAGATGACACAATTCTACTCTGAAGAGAAGAAAAAGACTTCAAATGTGATTTAGATGCCTAAATATAATTCAGATAGGATGAATGACATAAGAGCCCACCTTCTAAACCAGACTAAAATGACACATTAAAAAGAAATTGCTTTATTCACAGCTCTTGTTCACTAGCATCCTTTACACTCATTTTTCAAACTCCCACTCTGCAATAGCATCATTCAAATAGTCATTATTTCCTAGGAGAAAGCATGCCATTGCAACAATCCTGGAACTGCCCAGATTCACCTCACAGGAGGAATGTGACACCAATGTCATTCTAATGATACTCCCTTTTTTCTATCTATCTATCTATCTATCTATCTATCTATCTATCTATCTATCATCCTCATCTGAGGATATTTTTCTATTTATCTTTTAGAGAGAGTGAAGAAAGAGGGAAAGACAAAGAGGAACATTGATATGAGAGAAACACATCAGTTGGTTGCCTCCTGCATGCACCCCAATCAGAGCCAAGGCTGGGGAGAAGCCTGCAACCAAGGTATATGCCCTTGACCAGAATTGAACCTGGGACCCTTCATTCCACAGGCTGATGCTCTATCCACTGAGCCAAACCAGCTAGAGTGGATACTCCCTTTTAGAAGTGGCTCCAGTGCACAGGCACTAGGCTAGGCATTCATGCTCCTAATTCCATTTGGCCTTTGCAAGCCAATGAAGGGGAGTTCACTCCAGCCCAGATTCAGAAGCTCAGAAAGGCAGTGACACTCCTCAGGAGGTACAGCCAGGTCTGCCCATCTCTAAGGTGGAGAGTTTTTAACCTCTCCACACTGCATGGCCCTGGCTGGGCATCCTTTCGGGAACTCAGGGCAGGCTGCAGTGGAGCTCAGACTCTGAGACCCCTGCCCAGGAAACAAGAGAACTGGAGACCAGCCTGGTACACAGCAAGTGGGCAAAGGCCGCTCCTTTCTAAGTCACCTGCACAGTCTGAGAAGTTTTAGAAGCCGATCCATAAGCAGGCACTTCCTCCAGCCCAGCCAAGGAATGCACAAAGACTGTTTCCACCTGCTCCAAATGGGAACACTGCTTGTGTTGCCCATCCACTCCCCTTCCCCTCTCCCAACATGCACTCAACCTGGAATACAGCCACCATCACTCCCAGCAGCAGCAGCAGCAGCAGCAGGATGTGCTTCCTGCCCCTCCCCCCATGGCCTCATTGTATCCTCACAACCCTGGGAGGTGTAAATGATTAATTATTCCCATTTTGTACAGATGACAAACTGGAGGTCTCAGATGACACTTATTTTTTAAACTTGTGGAGGTTGCCTGAAACCATTGCCACCTTGCACTTGCATGGAGGTGTCCTACAGACTGCCCCTTCCCTCCTTGTACCTCAGGACAGTAAAGAGAGCAATGTTCCTTCCTGGACAGAGAAAATAAGAGGTCTGGCCAGGTTAACTTCTGGCCTGGTGTCAGCCCAGTAATGGACACTCTGGGCCAGGATCCTGCCCAGGGATTGGTGTGGAGGCCTGCAAGCCCAAGCAAACATGGGAGCCTTAGAACTTGGAGCTTTGGAGCCACTGAAAGCCACAGTGAGCTCTTCAAAACCCTTTTTGTTTATAGTGTTCAAGCTTTAAAAAAAAATCGAATCTTGCTGGAATATGAAGCTCAGATGTAGTTTATAAAAGGAAATTGTCAATGTTGAGTTATCCTAACAATGTGTCTGCTCCACTAAATGCAAACTAGAGGCTCTGAACCCTGGACCACATGTACATAGAGAAGTACATCGTAGCCAAAGGCACCCCAGCATAGGGCTGACCTCCAGCCCCCGCTCTGACCCATATTTCTACCATGACAATGTCTACTTGGATTTCCAGATACATCAAAATGATCAAGAAAATGTGGGCTCTAGCTGCAGACTGCGAGGTTGTTTTGGTCAGAGAGACACCTGGTGACTTTTGAGATAAACTATATTGTCCTGCCATAGGACACAACTCTTGTCCCAAGCACAGCACTGAGGTGCAAGGAAGCCCAGCCTCCTCTGCTAATGTAAGCAGTAGTGTGTCTCCTTTGCAGGGAGGGAGGGAGCCCCGGGGACACAATGCAAAGGAGCTCTGTGGCCAGTCAAGTGGGCTTTCATACCCGCCTGGCTCTAGGTCCTGGACAGGTCCCTTTGTTAGAGGCATCCCCTGAGTCAGTGGGAGAGGGCTGTCCCCAACCTTGATCTTTGTCTTCTCGTATAAATGGATTTATATCAAGAGACCTTCATTGCACTGTGAAAAGCCAATTTATTAAAGTATGCACCTTTATTGAAAAAGCAAAGGAAGCAAACCTACACATCTGGCTTATGAAGCACAGACAGGCTCTTGGTTAATTTGAAAAGCAAGTTGGATGGGGGTCTGAGGCATTTAAGTACCCTCCTGTCTGTAGCTTTCAAAATTTCTCTGCTGAATATTTGGTGCAGATTAATTCTCAAGGTTCCTTTTCACTTTGTTGTGACCATCCCAAAATTAATGAGAACCACCTGGAAGCTTTATCTTGTCAAGCCTCAAGACTGCTGGCTTTTCTGCTTAGGGAGTAAAAAAAAAACTGCCCTTCTTTTTTCTCTTTCCCCTTCCTCACTCCTTTTCTGCATTCTCTCTTTAGAGAGACTTTTAACCATTTGTTCTCCAGTGTCCTGGCTGGGGAAGATAATGGCTTGTTATTTACAAGCTGGCTCCAAGTCGCACACGTTTGATCTTGTTTTAACTTTCCTGTCTCAGCTTCCCTATTTCATTTGCCCTGAAATTTTCCTAGCTCCTTACTGCCCTGTAACACCTTGACTCCCATCCGCTGGGTTCTCCCAGCTGTGGAAATAGGACAGTGAGGCACACAGCTCTTCATGCCATTGCGGTGACCAGCTCAGCAAATGTGGAACCCACTACAGCACCTCTCAAATGGCTGCAGTTTGGTCAGGGAGCTCAGTCCCCTATGGGCAGGTAGGTGTTGCTCCCAGTGTCCCAATGCAATCCATCCTCAAAAGGTACTCTTCCATGAAATGGGTTTTCTCATGGGGGCAGAGTGTGGGGATATTATAACAGCCTTTCTCCCCTTTATATAGTTCTTACATATTTTTTTCTATAAGCAGTTATTTTTATATTAAGAAAAAATAACTATTTCCTTTTCAGAGGAAAAAATGTTAAACTTCCATCAATTCTCATTTTCATCTTAGCCTTTGGATGCTTTTACATCTATATTCATCTTTTTTTTAATGGAACAAAGGAGACACTAGGATTTTGCAGCATTATTAACATTTTCATAGTCTTAGGTTTCAACTGTTGTCACTGTCTTCACACAAAGATAAAACAGCAGACAAGTAAGATATCTATCTCCCTTTAGAATGAACCCAAACAATGTCGTGTTTTTTCTCTGCTCAAGTTGAGCCTGCAAGTTGAGGAAAGTAGTGATTTCAGTTCTACCAGCTCCACAGTACCTTCCAAAACACAATCAACTTTCTCACCAGCCAAGGTAATCAGGAAGGAAAACAGAATCAACACTAATGGTTGCTGAAAACATTGCTTTTGTATATGCATTTGACTCCTTTTTAAAGCAATTGGTGCAGTTAAGAAAGGTTCTATACAAAAAATATCTCAAGGAGAACTTTATATGCACTATGGAAATTTGCTGAAATATTGGCATGAATTTTTTTAAAACAAAACAAAACCAAGTCCTGTAATTCAAATAACCTTTTTCTAATTAACCTCTATGACTGGCTGATTTTACTATGCTGGATTTTCTTAAAATAAAGGTCATTTATTTATTTATTTATTTATTATTCCTTAGTAAACTAGCAGAAAAATTGGGGGACCTATTTTTTTTTTTTACATGTCAATTTCCAGTTGTCATTTGAAAAAAATACTATAATTATTACACCCACTTATTTAAAAGGTGATTTCAGCACAATTCCTCACTAAAGATCAAAATTACATCAGGAATTGACAGATGCTATGATTTATTCTGCTACATGTGTAATCCTAGCAAGGAAATCTGCTCAAGTTTTAGAAAGCATCTATTTTCTAAGGAAATCTAATCTCTTCCTAAGGTGGGATCAATCCCACAATCCTTTGTAGACAATGACCCAACTAGAAAAGTGCATCTAAAGGGTGGTAGTGTGGGCTGTTGGCCAGTGGGACAGACCCCCTGATATGGGTGACCCTTCAGAGTTCTCTCCACACACCACTGAGGCAGGCAACAGGAGGGGCTCATATAGTGCTGGGCAAGAGCCTATCACAGGGCTCTGGCCATCCTCCATTGTTAAAATCCCACCCCCCCTGAAAAGGAACCCACAGCAGGGCCAGCCCCTCGAAGTTCTCACTGAAGATAGTGCTGCCCTGGCCCCACCAGGCACCTCGCTCAGACAGGGCCAGCCAAAAGCAGATATTTTTATGAACAAAGAGAAACTTTATTCTAATATAGCATGGGAAGTTTTTAAGTATGAACTGTTTTTATCTGACAAAAAAATTCTGACACTTGGAACATATAAAAGGTTATTTCTGTACAATTATATAAATATTCTTGTGTCTATATAAACATGATGTTTATGATCCTAAAAGCTTTTTGGGGAATCAATACAATTAGAGTTTTTAGAAAAGGATTAGCCTAGGTAGAAAATAAGAAACACACCCCAAACACAGCCAAAAAATAAAGACAATTGGTGACACATGGCAGGGAAGGGGCTGAAAGGAAAAGGAAGATTGAAAATAAGAATACCACAAAACTCTGCACTTGGATTTCAGAGGATAAAACACAGCAAAAACTAAATTATATGTAAAAATAAAAATGAATCATCATCCATGGGAAGGGAGATGATCTTATGATCAAATTTCAATTCAAGATAAGACAATGAATACATCACCTGGCAAGTTCTTGCAGGAACAAGGGTCTTTTCTTGTTTATTTTTATCAAGCAAAATATTCAAGGTGAAGCATAAATAAAAAATTTCAGAGCCAGCTGATTTGCATTCAGACCCCTGTTCCAGCATGTGTGCTGGGTATGTGACCCTGAGCAGGTATTTAACCTCTCTGAGCCTATCCTCCTGCCTGTGAAAGGCAGACAAGGTGGTTTGTTGGGAGGATTAGAGGTTAACTTTTAAAAAGTGCTTACATTGCCCTGGAAAATAATTGACCCTCAATAAATAAAATTATTTTGTGTGTATGATAAGGGATTCACCTTAGAATTTAGAATAGGCTTTGCTCTGCTTATTCTAAGATTACGATTCTACTAGTCTATTCCCATGTGATCTGTCAGTCAACAGTAACTCCAAAGTCGAAAACTAGCCACAGTTCTGCCCCTCCAGGGTCAGGCAATCACAAAGAGCCACCGAAAGTTACAATGGACGCTTCCTTTAGGAAGTTGTGGCCACCCCTTTCTTAAAGCACCACCAACTCAACATGCAGTAGAAGCTCACGGAGAAAAGCTGTGATGCCCTCTAGTTTGGGAATCTTGGTTTCCTCAGAGTTGCACAAGCCAACATGAATTCTACATTTGTCACCATTAAGTAACAGTCACACAGCAGACCATGTAACTGAAGCTCCGAGAGCCACGAGGGCGGTCCCTGACTGCACATGCCTCTCCTGACAGGTCTTCAAGGACCACAAGTCTCCCTGGGGCCCAAACTCCCGGACCTCACAGGAAGCTGGGCTTCTCAAGTCTCAGGCTCTGAGACCTTCACTCCATCAGGACAACAATGGTCAAGACCCCATGGAAAAATGGCTCATAAGCAAGAACAAACCAGCAAGCTCTCCGGCTGGGCATGTGAGTGAGCAGACTCAGGCGGCAGCACACATGGGCACATGCACTTGGAGAAGTGCCTGAGAGCAGCAGCAGGGGCCAGGAAGATGCCAGTCTTGCCCTGAAAGGCGAGGGTGCCACCATCAATGACAAGGACAGAAAAAGTAGAGGCTGTACCAGCAGAGACTAAAGAATGCACTTGAGGTAAACTGTGGTCTTAGATATACGATGTTCATGGGCATTGTAAAAGAGGACAACACCGAGGTTTTACATGAATTCGAGGTTTTTCATGAGTTCTAGGGAAAGACTCAGCTAAATTTTTGGTCCTGGAAAGATTTTCTTCATATCACATACAGTCATCCCAAATACTAAATGAAGCCGAGGTCTATGGTGGGTGGCTGTCCTCCCAATTCTAGTCAGCAAGATTTCCAATATCCCCACACCTGTAGCCTGGACAAGGCTTTGCCCTGTGCTGTGGGATCTAGGCAGGGTGGTTCTGCCCAGGAGCCATGTCTGGAAATGCCATCTGCTGCAGGGAGGCATGATCTGAATGTCCAGGGTGTAGAAGTGGCTGTGATGCTGCTCCTGGGGCTAGAGCTGCTGATCAGCTAGGAGATAGGCCATGGATCTGCACCAGCCATGAGCTTTCAGATGAACTGCTCTTCGTCCCTGTCATTCAGAAGCAGAGACCACTTGTCCCCACTGTCATCAGCTGAGGCGCTGTGCCGAGACAGCTTGTCGGACTTCAGAGAGGACAGAGACACCTGGCTGATGTAGCTGACTTGGTCCCAGGGTGTAGCTCTCGGGGAGTCTCGATGCCGGTCATCCATGCCAATGTGCACGCTGACTTGGGATGCGGTGAGGGGCTTCATGCGGCCTTGGGCCTGGTCCTCGTACCTCTCTAGGTCAGGCTTCTTATAGCTGCAAAGTAAGATTCCAAGAGCATTTGAACCATTCTGGACACAGGCTTTTGGAAGCCTCTCATCCACGTCTTTCAATAACATGCACTATCAAACTCCTAGGGTTCAGATAGACTTCACCCAATTTAGAAATTTTGTATCCAAATGTTTGGCATGTAGGCTGTCATTAACTTCTTGTTACATGAAAGCATAAGTCAATAAACATCTTTTTGAAAAAGGAAAAATGTTAATATACAGGGATCCTGTGTCTACATACAGTCATGGATCACATAATGATGTTTTGGTCAACAATGGACCGCATATATGACAGGGGTCCCATAAGGTTATAATGTAACCAAAAACTTATCACTAGACATGTCAGAACCATTGTGACACTCATTACTCATGTGTTTGTGATGAGGCTGGCAAAAACAAACCCACTGCGCTGCCAGCCAGATAAAAGTACAGCACATACAATTATGTATAGAACATAACCCTTGATGATGATGAATGATTATATTAGTGGTTTGTATACTTACTATACTATATTTTTTATTATTTTAGAATGTATTCTTTCTACTTATTAAAAATCTGTTTGTGTAAAACACTGCCATGCTACACTGGCAGCAACCTCATACATCTCCTGCTCACTGCATCTCTTGATTCCATCATTTTCTCCTATGATTGAATTATTCTTGTGTTGTTTTGTACTGTATTATGCTGTGCAGGCTTGTAACCTAGGAGCAATAGGCAATACCATAAAGCCTAGATATGTAGTAGACTATACAGTGGTACCTCGAGATACAAGTGCCCTAATATACGAGATTTTTGAGATATGAGCAGTCGAGTGAGCGATTTTTGCTTTGAAATACGAGCAACATTTGAGATAGGAGTAATCGCACGGATTGGCCGGCTGCACACAACCCACTAGTTTACCGCGACTCGAGCGTCTCATAGTTTCCCACACCTCAAGGTTACGGAACGAATTAAACTCGTATCTCGAGGTACCACCGTACCCAATCTAGGTTTGTATAAGTGCACTCTACTGTGTTCCTTCGCAAAAGGATGAAATCGCCTAATGACACTTGTCCCAGACTGAATCCCTGGGGTTAAGCACTACATGACTATATTTACATAGGCAGCCCTTGAGCAAAATAACTAGAATAGCCCAGCAGATGATGACAGTTAAGTGGTAGAATAGTTGATCATGGTGCCAATAAATCATTATACACTCAGGCTGTCCCTTAGGTCTTTGCCTTAGGTCAGTGGTCATCAAACTGCGGCCTGTGAGCCACATGTGGTTCTTTGGCCCCTTGAATGTGGCTTTTTCACAAAATACCACGTGTGGGTGTGCACGTACAGTGCCATAGAAACTTCGTGGCTCATGCGTAGAAGTCGGTTTTTGGCTCTCAAAAGAAATTTCAATCGTTGTACGTTGATATTTGGCTCTGTTGACTAATGAGTTTGTCGACCACTGCCTTAGGTAAATAAATCAGGAATCTGAGCATAGCAGATACCCACTGCTGGCCCAGGAAGCGCATAATCTGCCTTGCGCATACAGTACAAAGGGGCCTAGCAAGTATCACCTCTCCTGCAGCCCATGATCCTGCCCTGTGGGGACTCACCACTTGAGCTGCAGCGACGAGAAAACTACAGACACAGAAGAAGCTGCCATGGCTGCCGAGCCCATCCATGGCTGCAGCACGATGCCAAAGGGCATGAAGACACCTGCGTGGATTGAGGGGAGAGACAATACTCACAGTGCAGCCCGGAGAGAGCAAGGAGAGGGTCTACCATGAAGTGCTCAGCATAGCTTGGAAGCCTGCTGCCAGTGAGCACATGCCGGCAGGCGTCTGAAGCAGGCTCAGAGCTGGGCGGTAGGGGCACTGTTGAGGGGACTGGAGTTTCCCACCACCCTGCCCTTCCTGGCCTATTCATAGGCTCCATCACCAGTTTTCTGGGAAACTCCAGGAGAGCAGTGAATCTCAGGAACCAGAGTGGTAGCAGCAGGGTGGGGGAGCCAGCTGTCCTGAGGCACTGAGGGGACTGTGTGAGCACTCAGAGGGCACACTGCTAGTGACCATAGACCTGTCTGCATGAGTTGTCTTCCCTCAGGGCTCAAAACACCTTTTTAAAGGGCAATGTGAGCCAGGACCAAGGTCAGAGCCAGCAGACTTAGTCCTGGGCTGGGCAAAGGTCTGTGGCAGAGGCACAAACACAGGAGTCAATCAGCACCTGGGCTGGCTCTGGAAGCAGAAGTTACAACAGCCCACCCCACCCAGCATGCTCAGGCAGACATGCTAATCATTATGTGAGCACTTTAACCACTCAGGCACAACAGGGGACTTGATGTGGGAAAGTTGTGTTCACAAACTTTAGGTCTCAACCCACATAGAAGCCTTTCCTTGCAGAAGATCCTTTTCCTACTGGGTAACTCAGTACTGCACGGGGAAGAGAGGAGTTATAAGGCAGAAAAATCCATCTCTTTTGGGGGACAGGGTAAATCTCAGGCAGGATGCATTTTTTAATTAAGGCTCTAAAACACCAATCATGGTCTCTAGCATGTAACAAGGGCCCCATAACTGTTAATACTGCTAGTTTTTCAGACGGAATGTGTAATAAATGGTTCAGAAAACAGGGCCATGGTAAATAGATAGTTAAGCATCTAGGCAGCTTTTCAGAGAGAACCAGAGTGAACAAAGGTTGGGGTTCTCTCTACAGTTTCTCATTTACTGTTAAGAGAGTTAGCAAGCAGAGAACATAATAAAATCAACACTTTCTAAGATGTTTTTGGCCAGTCAGCCAGCGAGGTAGGCTGTGCACTAAGTCCAGCAGGAACCAGGCACACAGAGAACTGGAGGCAAAGGTCACAAGCAGCGTGAGCCCTGTTACCTGCTGCAATGGGAATGCCAACCAGGTTATAGATCAACGCCAGCACCAGGTTGAGTCGTATCCTCCAGACAGTCCTCTTGGAGAGATGAATGGCAGCGACCACATCGAGCAAGTCATTCTGAGGTAGAGGAGCATTTGGAGTGTCAGGCTATGCTCACAGCCTTCACCCTTCCCACCTCCTGGACAATGGGGAGGAGACACAGCGCACTCACTCTGATGAGAACAACGTCAGCCGCCTCAATGGCGACATCTGTGCCTGTCCCAATTGCGATGCCGACATCAGCCTGGGCCAAGGCCGGGGAGTCATTAATCCCATCTCCCACCATGGCGACTTTCTTCCCTTCCTTCTGGAGCTCCTGGACCTTGGCCACCTTGTGAGAGGGCAGCACCTCTGCAAAGACTTTGTTGATGCCAACCTAAGAGGAAAGGAAAACAGCAGTAAAAAATAAATAAATATGTGACAATACCCGGTGTTGGCAAAGGATAGAAATAGCAGCAGAGGAAGACTGAGCCATCTTGCAGAGAGAGGTGGATGTCTGCAGCGGTCTGAAAGCTGAGGCTGAAGCACCCACTGAACAGCCAGGGACCCAGAACACCGCTCTCCAATCGGCGCAGACACGCGGCGAATTCAAAGATCCACACTGCACAAGGTAAGGTCAGATTTCGCCTGGGATAAGTGCCTTGTGTGCTGTACCGGGTTGTGTTATAGTTTGTGCCTTTGAATCAACGTAGGAGAGGGAACTACATAACCAGACACCCAGAGAAGAAAGAACATGGGAAGAAGAAGAAACAGCCTGCATACAACAAATAGGCAGGTATCACCAGAAAAGGAAGTAAATGAAATAGAAGCAGAAATAAGCCTGCCAGAGAAAGAGTTCAGAGAAATGATCATAAGGTGGATGAAAAGAATGGAAGACAAATTCGACATTATGAGTAAGAGCCAAGAGGAAATGAGGAAGAAGCAAGAAGAAATAAAAATGACATCACTACTTTAAAGAACTCAATAGAAAGCATCAAAAGTAGACTAGAAGAAGCAGAGGACCGCATCAGTGAGCTAGAAGACACGGTAGGAAAAATACCCAAGTATAGCAGCTTCTAGAAAAAAAAAAATTAAAAAGCAAGAGGAGAGCCTAAGGGAACTTTGGGATAACATAAAAAAAACAACAACATCCACATACTTGGGGGTCAAGAAAGAGTGGAAACTGAACAAGGATTAGAAAACCTGTTTGAAGAAATAATGACAGAAAATTTCACCAATATAGGAAAGAAAAAACCCACACAAGAAGCTCACAGAGTCCCAAGCAAAATGAAGCCCAAAAAAACTGACACCAAGGCACATTATAATTAAATTGGCAAACACCAACGACAAAGAAAGAATCTTAAAAGCGGCCAGAGAGAAACAAAAAGTTACCTACAAAGGAACCCCCATAAGACTAGCTACTGATTTCTCAAAAGAAACTCATCAGGCCAGAAGGGAATGGAATGAAATATACAAAGTCATGCAAAGGAAGGGTCTGAATCAAAGAATACTGTGCCCTACAAGGCTTTCAATCAAAATTGAAGGTGAAATCAGAAGCTTCACAGACAAAAAAGGACTAAGGGAATATATTACCACCAAACCAGCAATGCAAAAAATGTTATAGGGTCTGCTGTAATAAAAAGAAATAGGAAGCGAAGAAGGCACTCTAGGCTAAAGACTAAAAATGGTGACAGATAAATACCTATCAATAATAACTTTAAATGTAAATGGATTAAATGCTGCAATCAAGAGACATAGGGTAATCGATTGGATAAGAAAACATGATCCACATATCTGCTGTCTACAAGAAATCCACCTCAGGAAAAGAGATGCACACAGATTGAGGATGAAGGGATGGAACATGGTATATCAGGCAAATGGAAATGAAAGAAAAGCTGGGGTTGCAATACTTATATCTGACAAATTAGATCTCAAAGTGAAGGACATAACAAGAGATAAAGAAGGCCACTTCATAATACTAAAGGGAACAATCCAACAAGAAGAAATAACTCTGGTAAACATATATGCACCCAATTAGGAGCACCTAAATACATAAAAAAAACTCCTGGAGGGTATTAAGGAAGAGATTGACAGCAATACAATCATAGTAGGAGACTTTAATACCCCACTGTCACCACTGGACAAATCCTCTAAACAAAAAATCAGCAAAGAAACATCAATCCTAAATGACTCACTAGACCAGATGGAATTAATTGACATCTTCAGAACATTTCACCCCAAAGCCATAGAATATACATTCTTCTCTAGTGCACATGGGTCATGTTCAGAGATAGATCATATATTAGGTCATAAGAAAAGTCTCTTCAAGTTCAAGAAGATAGAAATCGTATCAAGCATTTTCTCAGGCCACAGTGGCATAAAACTGGAAATTAACTGTAATAAAAACAATAGAAAGAAATCAAACACATGGACACTAAACAGCATGCTATTAAACAAGGACACTAACCAGCATGCCATTAAACAATGACTGGGTAACCGAGAGATCAAGGAAGAAATAAAAAACATCATGGCAACAAATGACAATGACAACACAACAATACAAAATTTATGGGACACAGTGAAAGCAATCTTGAGAGGGAAGTTCATAGCCTTACAAGCCTACTGCAAAAAACAGGAAACAATGGTAATAAATTACCTAGCCCTACAACTCAAAGAGCTAGAAGGAGAGCAACAAGAAAAGCCCAGTGTATGCAGAAGGAAGGAAATAGTGAAGATCAGAGCGGAGATAAACAACTTGGAGACCAAAGAAACAATTCAAAAGATCAAGAGCTGGTTCTTTGAAAGGATAAACAAGATTGATGGAACTCTAGCCAGGCTCAACAAGAAGCAAAGAGAGAAGACCCAAATAAACAAATTCAGAAATGAAAGAGGAGTAAAAACAGCAGACCCTGCGGAAATACAAAGGTTTGTTATAAAATACTATGAACAACTTTATTCCAACAAATTGGACAACCTGTAAGAACTGGACATTTTCCTAGAAAAATATAACCTTCCAAAACTCAACAAGGAGGAATCTAAACATCTCAATAGTCCAATAACTATGGATTAAATTGAAGCAGTCATCAAAAAACTTCCAGCAAATAAAAGCCCGGGACCCTATGGCTACACAGGAGAGTTTTACCAAACATTCAAGGAAGAATTAAAACCTATCCTCCTCAGACTATTCAAAAACATTCAAGAAGAAGGAACACTTTCAAACACCTTCTATGAAGCCAGCATCACCCTAATACCGAAACCAGATAAAGACAACACAATGAAAGAGAATTATAGGCCAATATCTCTCATGAACATAGATGCCAAAATCCTCAACAAAATTCTAGAAAATCGGATCGAGCAGTATATCAGAAAGATCATACACCATGACCAAGTAGGATTCATCCCAGGAATGCAAGGATGGTACAATATCCCCAAATCAATAAACGTGATACATCACATAAAGAAAATGAGATAAAAATCACATAGTCATATCAATTGATGCAGAAAAAGCATTTGACAAAATCCAACAACCTTTCTTTTCTTTTTTTTTAAATTAAATCTTTATTATTCAGATTATTACATTTGTTTCTCTTTTTTCCCTCCATAGCACCCCTCCACCCAGCTCCCACCCCTCCCTCTGCCCTTAGCTCCCTCCCATTGATATCATCCATAGGTGTATGATTTTTCTCCCTGTACACCCTTCACCCCTTTCCCCCTAAGAATTAACAGCCCACTCCCTTTCTGTGCTCCTGATTCTATTATATTCACCAGTTTATTCTGTTCATCAAATTTTTAATTCACTTAATTTTTAGATTTACTTGTTGATAGATATGTATTTGTTCATAATTTTTTGTCTTTTACCTCTTTCTTCTTCCTCTTCTAGAAGAGTACCCTTCAGCATTTCATATAACACTGGTTTGGAGTTGATGAACTCCTTTAGCTTTTTCTTATCTGTGAAGCTCTTTATCTGCCCTTCAATTCTGAATGTTAGCCTT